>JAAWWB010002200.1:0-16695 GCA_018804465.1 Populus tomentosa | reverse complement strand
ACTATAGTTCCGTTGTTGGCGGCTTTAAAAACATGTGGGCCTAAAAGAAGCTAAATAAACTGGAGATGTAGAACTGCTGCCCCCTAAGTTTGCTTTTCATACATCTTTGATGTAAATATTCTAAGTTTTCCTGCAAAGCTTGTTCCATATAGGCGGTCTTTTATATGTTGCCTAGTGTTACTTATAAATGCATTTCAGTTAAGACTAGATAGGCGGCCCGTGCTGCGGGCCACACTGATTTTTTTAACGTGAAAAACGATGCTTAGGCACTGCTAATGTGTTTTAAAAACAGAAAAAAAAAAATCCATAACTTGAGTCATAGATCCTATTGGGTCCAATAAGATGGTTTCATTCAATTATATGATAGAAAAGCTACGACATTAAATTGACCATTTTTTTTTTAAAATGATAATGATAACCCGAAGAAATAAAAAAGTAAATTGAGAAAAAATAACGATGGTCAATCCCCAACAATCTAAATGTATAAGGATGAAAAAATAAATAACTAAGCCAACAAAAAGAAGTCCAAAAAAATAAACACTTACAAACCCAGGTAAGGCTACTAAAACTTGCGAGCTAGATCATGCTAATGAGATAACCTAATAGAAAGAAAAACAGGAAAAATGACAGTTTAATTTTAAGAAGAACCCAATTTTAAAGGATGAAACCAAAAACATATAAAAAAGCGATCTATGATAACCTAATTGAAAGGAAACCGTAGAAAATCATGAAGCCTATTTTTTCAAAATGAATGTCAAAAGATAAAATAAAAAAATAAGTTAAAAAAAAATAACATCAACCTATGTTAACTTTTCAAACTTGTGACTCGAGTCACTAAACCGGAAACGCCTAATCTAGAAAAACCACAAAGTCCAACTCCCAACGAATGAAATGTCAAAGGATGAAATTAAAAAAAGAAGAAGCAATTATCTAAAAGATCCAAAACAAAAAAGAGCAATTAAAAGAAGGAAGACCTAATTTGAAATGAAAAGTTAATTAGAGAACGGCCTGAAATTTTGAATTGAATGATGAAAAAAAAAGAAGTCAACTATACAAAAGAATACAGAAAAAATAGCAATAAAGAAAATGAGGATCTAATTTAAAATAAAAAGTAAATGAGAGCGCAACCTAGAATTTTGAATTGAAGGGAAAAATTGAAAAAGAAAATCAAATTCATAAAAGAATGCAAAACAAAAAATCAAAATCAAAATAATGAGGATCATATTTGAAAAAATAACAAAACATAATTATGGATTCAAGGATGAAATTAAAAACAAATTAAAATTTGAAAAAAAAGGAAAACAATAAAAGTTAGAAATTAAACAAATGAGGACAAAGTTGAAATATCAATAAATTAGAGGGCAACCATGAGATTTTAAATGCCCAGTGTGAATTTTGAGTGAAGGAGAGAGAAAAGGAAAAAAAAAAGAGGCCGCCATCGACACACCTTTAGCCAAAATGCAATATGCGCCGCCCCATGTGGAAGGTGGTGACCACTGTTGTGGAAGTTGGCGTTCCTTTGTCGGATGACAACTCACATGCCTCGTGAAGAGTGTGGAGGCGCCACCTGGTGGCACGAGCATTATTACGCCAACTATTTTTTTTTTAGTAATATCTATATTTATCAAAATACCAAATTGCCTCTAAGCTAACTTGACTATAACAAAAAAACCAAGATGAAAATATGAAAAGCCCTTGGAAATTAGAAAGGCTAAAAATCCCCTGGATGAAAGCTAAATATTTTTTTGCTTTTAAGGGCAATTAAAACATTTTATTTTTCGTGTGCTAAAAGAAGTGAATAGACGAATTTGTCCCTGTTCAATCTAGTAATGTCCAATGGATCCCACAGAAAAAGCAATTTACCCCCAATAGTAAGCTTTTGAGTTTTCTTGAGAAGGGCAAAAACATTGTGACACTACTCCAATCCACAATGTAATGATTCTAGGGCTATAGTGTTTTATTGATGCCTTTTAGTTTTTTTTTTTTATATATATATATATGCTGATATTAGCAACATGTATGGGATTATGAGCTTGGCTTGGATTTCTTGACTGACATAATTTATTGTGTTAGGTTCAAGAAACAAGTGAGGAGAGCCTGGCAGCTGTTGCTGGGATGTTTAGCAGCAAAGCCAAAGGTAACTGTGTATTGGAAGAGACAAAATTGATACCAACTGTACCATTCTCCAGTGCTATATATTATGGGAATGTCATTATGGACAATAAAGAATTCAAGGTGTTTCTAATGATAATTGCTATACCTACTGGAGTTTTGTATGTTGGAATATTGGTGTCCTTCTCATGTTCCAATGGCTACAAGGATATAGTTGTTTTTGAAGATGTGCTCATTTTTGTAATGAAATTATATGTTTGCATAATTTGTTCAATCAGCACATGATTAGAAGCAGAGGTTGACCAATGTCATGTCAATTCTCTCTCTGTTTTTTTCTTCTTTTCAAATGTAACTGTACTGATAAAATTGTGGTTTGAAATCTGAACGTGGAGTTTTATTAGTCATCAAAGTTTATACAATTCTCGTGCCACTTTAATTCTGTTAGGAACTATGAAAAAGTAGGTTATTTGTAGTCTTCAATGAAATCTATGAGAAGCAGGTGATTGTGGTCGCTGGATAAAAAAGAACTATCAACATTGGAAATAATTTTGTTTTTTCTTCTGTAATAGAGGAGACAAATAGGCTAGCTGTAATGTCATATATATTTGCTTAGAAGATCTTCCATCCCAAATCCCCCAACCTTTCCAAATTAAAAAGGTTGATGTTCAGTTACACAAGGGAAACAATGTTTAGCATGGTAGAAATTATGTTATGCTCAAGACAAAAATTACTTTCAGTTGTGCATATAACGTAATAACTATTGATTGTGTGAATTCTTCCTAGTTAGCTTGTTTCGTTTAATCTTAATCCTTTTAGTGATGTGAAAGGTAGGTGTCTCAATGAGATGTGAATTTACTCTAATGTTAGATTGTGTGGTCTTCATAACCAATTGAATAATATGTTCATTTGGATTTCTTTGAATCCATGGACTCCAGTTATTATTTATTGCAATTCTTTATTGCCATAAAAGATTTCTCTTCATTTTTTCAGGTATTGAGTGGATCCTTGATAATGATGCATCCAATGCTGCTGTGCTGGTTGCTAGTGAAGCCCACGCAATAAACTGTGGGCAGTTGAAGGGCTGTTAGGTGTGTCATGTGTCACTGTAGCTACTTTATACAGATGAAGGCAGTGGATTGGGGGGATGGTAATCCTGTGATGTTTTTTTCTTTATACCATTGTGTCTTTCGCATTGTTTATTATTAAAAAAGGAAGAAAAAAGATGAAAAGATAAGAGGGTCATCTTACTCTCTCTTTGTACTAACCAGCGTGGATTCCCCCAGATATGAGGAGTATGAGGTCCTGTGGAAAGATATAATGGGGAGAAACCACCACAGTTCTCTGCATGCAATGGTTGATTCATTGTGGTGACAATCCTTGATGCTTTGTCCTCTTATTTTGTTTGCCTCCACGAGTTTGTCAAAAGTTGTCTTTGTGAAATGAAGAGAGCATACAGTTAGAAATGACAACTACAAGCCTATGCACTATCTGGACCCTGTTGCTTAATGTATTGACAGGTCACAAGGAGAGGCTATTGTGTTGGAAATATTGAAGGGATACCAGGCATTCACTCAGGTAACCATGGGTTTATTTCGGTTGTTTATATTGCCTTATCTGCTCTTATCTGACCGAAGTAAATATTAGTCTTCTATCAATTTGTACAGTTTATAGTGCGATTTCTACTATGTTTCCTTTACCCTCACAATGAACTTTGATGGTTTCCATGACTAAATTCTCAGGCATGTGGGGTGCTTACATGCTGTAGAACCTTTGAATTCTTTTCTAGCATCACTTTGCAAATTCACTATCCCAATTTTCCAAACGAAGCAGAAAAGAGGAGGTAAATCTCACATTTAACTAAATGATTTCAGCTAGCCAAGTCTGCTGTAGCCTAAAACCCATGAACCATCTACTGTTGTTTGAAATGCATGTTTAGGCCAGCTTAAATGAATAGACTGTTGGTGACCTTAGTACTAGCCGGGGCTCAGGCTTGTTTTCCAAGCAAACTTTGATATACAACATGTCTGGGCAATCCATATATTAAGCAGACCTTTGGCTAATTGTCCTCATCCACAAGCCAGAAAAGGAAGAAGAATTTATTAAATCTTACCACCAATTTTGGATAGAACTATTCATTGTGTAGGTCTTTTGCTTCAAAGTTTTGACATCTCAGATTCCACCTGACATTTTAACATGTGTAGCTTATGTTCTTCGGCATGACCTATACTTTAAAGATCTTAGTCTGTGGATACTGTTGAAATTCTGGATTAAATTGAGATTTCTGCAGTGCAGTACCGTCTCCTGGGTCAAAACGTTCTGAGGCATTAGTTGAACAGAGAGATAGCATAGTCCTTACTCAAAAAGAATGTGCAGGTATTTGGTTTGGCTTAGTGTTTATGGTATACTCGTTTACCTTAACTAAACACTTGTTACTGTTGTTCAGTTGCTTGTTGAATAAGTTAGTTATGCTATCAGATCATTTATCTATATGTATGGTTTATTTCACTTGCTGTTGCAATGCAGGCCTTAAGGCCTCTCTTCAATGTTGCTCATCGGTTACACAATGTTTTGGGGCCTTCATGGGTTTTGGTATGTTGTTGCTTTCACTATTTGTCAGAAATTAGATTTGGTCCACAACTCAAAGTTTATTTCTAAAAAAATATAGGTGCTGGAAACTCTAGCAGCTCTAGACCGAACAATTCATTCTCCACATGCCCACCACACAGGTAATTCTGGAAAAATATCCTTTTGGTTTGGATTTGAATTCATGGTTGCTTCTCGTTGGTCCTTTTTGTGTAGAAGTACATGAGGGGATAAGTTTAAATAAAATTGACAAAAACTTCTCATTTGGGTAAGCAGTGGTGGCAGTTGGTTTGTTAAGAGCTCTGACCTAACCAGAACTTTAAATTATCTAATGGAGCTGTAATGTGCTACATGAGAGGAGAAGTATAGCTGAGATCGATCCTTTAAGTTTTGATATTGTCAGTTATTTCAATTTTCAGCTGTCCTCCTAAACTCTCACTGTCATTCTTTCTCTAAAAGTCATAACTACAAGAAACAAGCTTCTGAAAGCTCATCCCATGAATTGAAACAATACCCGCAAGAAACAAAGATTCAAGGGCTAGAATGAAAACATCATAAAATTAAATAATATTTACACAATATCATAATTTATTCTCACTTTAAATGAATGTTCAGTAACTGATCTAAACATATCCTCTTGAAAATCATGGCCATTGTTACAAGGAAAATTGCAGAGCTAGGAAAAAAACAGAAAGAGAACGTAATTTTTTTTAATTAAATGAGAAATCCAAGGCCTTCCTATTTGAAACTTATCACGCTCTTTTGGCCTTTTTTGGAGCACATAAGAATTTTGGCACGTCAAATACAAATCAATAAATGTGAAATTGGTTAGGGATTTGGTGGCAGTGATTATTCTACACACTCAACCAAGTTAAATCCAGAACAGTTTCCTAATGGGCCTGGTATGCCCCACTGTACTTTCTTATGTGGTGTGAAAAATGGTAGAAGAACTGATTGCTTCGGTGAAAATGGAAAAGCATCTTCAAAAAACTGCTACAAATGGTTGCTTATATATGAATTTCAGCATATATGAGTTTTTCATAATTTGAATAGTTCTTTTTTTAATCTGGGAGCTATTTAATGTTACATAAAGAATGGTTATATGAAGGGTTCTTGTTGTTGTTACATAAGTGCTTATAATACGTATTTCCTACCTCCAGGAGGTCTCTATGCCTGTACCCAAGCTTACAAGAGAATCTTCTGGCCAGTACAGCGACTTCAGCATTTGTCTTCTTTGTAATTCTCAAGTAAGTAAATCAAGTTTGGTGTGATATGAGCAAAAATCAAAA
The DNA here is from genome assembly GCA_018804465.1 of Populus tomentosa. Lineage (NCBI taxonomy): Eukaryota > Viridiplantae > Streptophyta > Magnoliopsida > Malpighiales > Salicaceae > Populus > Populus tomentosa. The sequence continues at coordinate 10,711 of JAAWWB010002200.1, read as the reverse complement.
CTGGTATTTGTAAACTTCATTTTGGAAATGACCCATAAGTGTGAGCACATGTTAGGTGCTGAAGTAGGGGTGGAATATATCTATGCAAGGAGGGTCCTCTTATCTTTCTCTCCCCTTGAAAAGCTTTTATGGCACAGGATTAGCCTTACTGCCCCATGGGCACTGATTGGACCTCGATTGGGCCTAGAGGGTTCTCTATATTGGGCTTGGAGTAATAAGGCCAGAACATGAGACCAGTTGGAACCATGCCATCCTATGCACTCTCTTTTTAGTGCTGCTTTTCTATCTAGTTGGGGTGGGATCTTTTTCCCCAGGTTTCTGCTGGGAGGAAGCTATAGGAGTTGGCAAAGGAGCTTGATCTACTCTGAGAGATTCTAGCTGGTCTCTTGGGGGTGAAGCCATCTACAGAGTAGAATAGTTGTAGGGGATGCCTCATCATTTTCGGGGGAAGAGCAAGGGGTAAGGAAGCCCTTCTATCGGTAAAACAGGAACTAGCAGCAGCAACACCCTACATATCATTAATTTTCATAACCATTCTTTCTTAAGCATACAAGTAGTACCTATAATATTAATATTCTTGTAAATGGCTTCTCAATTTGTTTCAGTGTGGGTGTTTGGGGGGGGGGGGGGGGGTGGACAATTTTAAGGTGCATGTTCTAACCAGTCTTTTCTTGGTTTGAGAAGCTGTTTGAGAGCTCAGCAATGATGCACATATCTGCAGTTAAATCACTTCTTTCTGCACTATGTCAACTGTCACATCAATGCATGTGGGGACGTCGAGTGGTGTTGGATTAGCAGTGAGCCAAAAAATTGGAAGCATCACTTTCTCGGTGGAAAGGATCATATCCATCCTTGTTAATAATCTTCACAGTATGTATTTTGGATTATTGTGACAGGTTATTCAAATAAGATCAGTTTTTGTGTTATCGGGAATAATCATTGATGATGCTGTGAATTCTGATTGTTGTCTCTGCCATGCAAAAACTTTAACAGTTATGTGAAAATTCAACAGTTTTTCTATTCTTGACAATATATTTATCATTTTCTTATGGTGGTGATGGTGAGTTGGGATCTGGTTCTTTCTATGGGTTTTTTCGCTATACTAGTAGTTTACTTTTAATGCTCATGGATGTTTCTTTAATATAATATAGAACACTGATGTGCAACAGAGTTTGAGATTTTCATTTCAATACTCGCTTTATGTATGCTATGAATCAAGAGATTCTCGTCTGCCATGGGAAACTTTTCAATGGTTAAATGAAAACACAAGTTTTCTATTCTTGACAAAATTCAAACTTTTTTATGGTGGTGATTGCGAACCTGGCTTTTCTTTTCTTTCCATGGACTTTTTAAACTATACTAGAAGTTTTGATTTTAATAATCATGGATCTTTCTTAAATATATAGAACACCAGTGTGCTACAGAGTTCCAAATGTTCATTTTATGTATGCTATCAGCTTCCTGACCATGCTCCATTTGTTACTGCAATAATTTTATTTTTTTGTGCCTAGAATATCATTTTTAGTTTCATAAGAATACCATCGCCTAATGGCATTGAAGTTCATATGAAGGTAAATGAATACAATTATTGTTAGCGTTTTAATTTTCCTTAAATCTATTTTCATCCATTAAACTGCAGGAGTGGAGCCATTGTGGGATCATGTTGTTGGCCATTTTCTTGAGGTGATCATAATGAATATATTCAATAGTGCATATGCTATATTGCTCTGCAATCTTTGACAATGCTTGTACATCTTGCAGCTTGCTGATAATCCAAATCAGCATTTACGAAACATGGCACTTGATGCGCTGGATCAATCAATATGTGCTGTTTTAGGTTCTGAACAGTTCCAGGATTATGTGTCATCCAGACTCCAGGATATATCTCATGAAGTAAGTAAATTAGTAACTCTTTTCTCTGCTTTTGCTTCACTTTAAGAATCAATATGCTAAAGAATGGGAATTATACTGCTGATTATTATTGCACTTTACCTCTAGATGGAAGCTGGGGACTCACAGTTGAAATTACTCGAGTGTTCTGTCATATCCCCCCTTAGAGTTCTTTATTCTTCTACTCAAAGCATTGATGTCCGTGCTGGATCCTTGAAAATTCTTCTGCATGTTTTGGAGGTAAGGCATTGCTGTTGATGATGAAATAGGATGTGTTTTTTTGGTGTCCTTTGAGTAGCTTATGTGTATATTTTCTGGCTAACTCCTTTCTTCAGAGGCATGGAGAAAAACTATACTACAGTTGGCTAAATATTCTTGAAATGTAAGGTAAAACATCACTGCTTTCAATGAGTGATCCTTATTGGATTCTCTGTCTTCTTGGATTTATCATTTACTTTGTTGCTTTGTTCTGTAAGATCTGTTGCAGATGCATCAGGAGAAAAGATCTTGTAACCCTGGGCTTCCAGGTTAGTAACTCTGAATGAGAGCTCCCTTAATGTGCTTTCTGATGATACCTTTTCCTTGAAGAATATGTTTTCAAAACTCTAATAAAACTTCATTCTCAAAAAGGGAAAAAAAAAAAAAAAAGGAATGAAAACAAGTGAGAAAAAAGTACTCTAATAAAAGTAAAAGAATTATATTGTGACGTGGCAATATATTGTGATTAAAAGCTAGGGTTCTCAAGTTCTAAGGCTACAGACCTAAGCTGTAGAGAAATTTAGAGAAAATTCTAGTGTTTTAGTAAAAGCTTGAATAATAGCTTAAAATAAACTGGATATCTCTATTTATATTAGTCCTAAAATCTTTTATAAGAAAAGATTCCTAATCAAAACTAAAATTAGGATTTCTAATTAAAACTTACCTAATAAATATAATCCATCTAGTATTAGGATTTTTAAATAGTAAAATACTAATCAAAACACAAATAATTAAAATCCAAAATTAATTAGAAAAATGATTAAAACATTAACTTCAGGCTTCATATCAGATCTTTTTGGGTTTCTTTGTGTGCTTCACTTCAGGCTTGGTCTTGTCTATCTAGTTCATAAATATAGTTGTAACACGCTCCATGTCATATTGGTCCGTTCATTCCAGTGATTTTGACAAGGCATTGAATTTTCACTTAAACCCCTTTGTGCAAATATGGAAATTCAAAAGGTGCTGGTATGCTGTAGCGCTTCAGGAAGATTATGAAATCTTCATTTCATAAACTTATAATTTATTGTAGATATCCAATTAGAGAGGAAATCACACTTCATATTAAAACTTCATGATGTACATATTAAGTTCTACTACTAAATTTATGGTACCTCTGTGTAAAATGTGAGAGAAACTTGCATTTTCGCACTCAAATTTATAATGGTGGATAATGAATGAATTTTGCTTACATTAATCCAGAAGTAATCTTTCTACATTTTTCATGCATGTATTCAACTTCCTGCATTATTTTTTTTCCCCTGCTCACTTTAAGGACTGATGCGAAATAATATAATATGTTACTTATAATGACTATCTCTTACTCTTCTCATAACACAATCATAATCTGAAAAGTATATTTTCTTGCAGAACCTGCGTGTCATCATGAATGATGGGCTGACCTCTATTCCTGCAGACTGTCTCCAAGTGTATGATTCAAAACTCTTTGCACTTTTTGTGACAAGTTATTCATTTACAAAAATATCCATGCTTTATCATGTATGCATACTTGTGGCATGTGGTGGTTGTGGTTCTTAGATCAAGTCTGTAAATTTGAAACACACTCTAGCTATAAGAATTTAGATCTTCTAAATAACATAATGATTTTTCATATCTTCTGCATAATCTTCTTTTCATTGAATGTTAGTCATTAATGCATTGGGCATGGTTTATTGGATGCATGCATCATTGTAGCTGTTCATATCCTGATATTCGAAGTTTCTGCAAGCATGGTTCCTTTACTAAACTGTTTTTTTCAAACTCAAGAAAGCTGCTTCCTCAATTTCAATTGTAACAAAATAGAAATGATTCATGAAAGCTCATTGCTTGCAATTAGAAAAAAAATAGAAAAGTATATGATTAAGGATTTAGTCTGATTAATTAGGTTTATCTGAAGAAGAACAATGAAAATCTTTGTTAAAGTGAAAATAAGACCGATTTAGGTACATCACTGGAAGGAGGATTTTAAATCTGTCTAGAATACATTCAAAAGTATTAAAATCTTGACATTTGTGTGGTCCTGTGGCTACTCTTTGTGATAAGTCAGGGGCTATTTCCTGCACATTTGGTGATGATGAGAATTTAACCAATTTATTATTCACGACTTTCTGTTATGATTAATGCAACTTAAGGTTGATGGCTGTTGGTGCTTTGTCATTGAACATGGCAACTGTTTTTACTGCTTTCCAATGCATGTTAACTTTACCATTAAACATGTTGATCCTGCAGATGTGTAGATGTTACTGGGGCATACAGTGCTCAAAAGACTGAGTTGAATATAAGCTTGACAGCAATAGGTCTCTTATGGACCACAACAGATTTCATTGTCAAGGGACTTCTGCATGGACCTACTGAGGGTAAGGAAACAGGTTGAGTTCAAATTGTAAACATTTTTTTTCATTGAATTCCTATTAGCTTATCAGTTGTCTTTGCATTAAGTTCTTACAAATAAGCTTTGATTGTGCTGTGTTGTCACAAGGCGCTCGCCTATGCATCCCAGGTGAGGCAAGGCGAGGCCAAAGTGCCTTGAAAACCTCCAGGTGAGGTACTTCAACTAGGTGCTCTCCTGGAGTGAGGCCCTAAGCGAAAGAGGTGCTGCTTAGGTGCCTTTAGGGTTTTAGATTTTAATTTTTAATTATTTTTGGGACTGGCATAACATTATTAACCCTTGTTTAGTTGCTGGCTGTAAAGGTACAAGTAAGTACAGTTTCTAATTTTCTAAATTCATTTCTTTAACATTATTGAGAAGACTGAACAAGTTGCGTGAACAATTTTACATCAAACACATTGTCACTATTATTTTTATCTCCTCTTTTTGTCTAATTATTTCCTTTCCTTTTTCTCCCCTTTCTATTATTCTCATTTTCCACATTACTATTGTAAGGTGTTATATTGCCAAAACTTTTGTTTTCCCCATTTTCTTAATTTATCTTCTTTGTTGAATCATCCTCTATTCACTATTACTGCGCTACAATTTTCTACCATTACGCCGTCAATATTTACTGCTATTGTCCCAACCTTTTCTGTTTGTGTTTTCAATTTCACTTTAATTGCTTGCTGTTTTTGTTAGAAGCTCGCTGAAATTTTCTTGAATTGTTGAACTTCAGAGATCTAGATACCCGAAACAGTGAAGAAAAAATGATTAATTATAGCTTTGGTTAAATTTCTTTTTACCTGAACTAACACATACATTTATATTTGTTATTTATGTACACATTTGTATATTAGTGCCTCACTTCATTTGGGTAAGCACCTAGTGCGTTGGGTGTTTTCTGGCGTTGTCACATTAAAGCACCTTTGACAGCTCTAGCTATAACATTACAGGTTTTCATGATGAGCATTCTGTTATGAAGCAAATAAATGGTGACCTGGGGGAGACACTGTCTTCTGAATTGCCTGATAAGGTGAATGATCGGGCTGCAACAATTAATATAATTGGACTGTGACAAGTTGCTTTTCTCTGTTTTCTCCTTACTTCAAACACTTGGAGCTGATGATAGACCAGAGGTATGTTATCCCTGATAATGGACTTCCCTGTTTTCCTTTTGTTTTAGAATTGAAGCACAACATGTAAACTACTCCTTACTGGCTAACTGAATTTGGCAATGAGTCATTGTTCTTATCACCGATCAAGATTCAAACAGATTGAATGCTAAAATTCGGGAATGTTCTTAATTGCAATACTCATTTTCTAGTTGAGATTGTGATGTTTGGTTTTCTTAGGCCTCTTGTCTTACTTTGGCTCCATTATTTTAAGTATATAGTGTATACATCCTTTGAGGAATGGATTTTATGTCTTGGTTTTCAAAGTGATGCCTTGTCAACGGAAGTTACACATCTGGGCATCAAAAGCAGACAATAATTTATGTAATCATAAGCAGAATGTTCTTGTTATGATTGCAGTTTCATTGTCTATTATGTTGCGATCTTTTTGCCTGGAGATTATTGGAATTATTTAAGTCTGAGGATTCTTTACACAATGACTCAGCATGAGTTATGTTTCAGGTCAGAAATGCAGCTGTCAGGACTCTTTTTCAAACTCTTGGAAGTCATGGGCAAAAGCTTTCAAAAAGCATGTGGGAGGACTGTCTTTGGAATTATGTTTTCCCTGCTGTGGATCGTGCTTCTCACATGGTAACTTGAAGTTGTTCTAAAAATTTCTTATGAACAACTTGTTGAATGATTTGATGAGATGTATATCCTTTTATAGGCTGCAACTTCATCAAAAGATGAATGGCAAGGGAAAGAACTAGGTACTCGAGGAGGAAAGGCAGTTCACATGTTGATTCATCATAGGTATTAAACCGTAATGTTTTTGGTTTGCACATCTATCTGAGTTCATTTCCACAACTTGATCTAATGCATTATTTCACTTGGATTTTCAGTCGCAACACGGTTCAGAAACAGTGGGATGAAACACTTGTGTTGGTCCTCGGTGGAATAGCACGTTTGTTACGTTCTTTCTTCCCTTTACTCAGTGACTTAAGCAATTTTTGGTCAGGTGGGTCCATGGCTGTATCTTTCTGTGTCTGATATTGTTATCTTCTTCCTCTTCTTATCATGACAATTCTCTGTAAATGATCTTTTTCTGCAGGATGGGAGTCTTTGCTGCTTCTATTAAGAAATAGCATTTTAAATGGTAGTAAAGAGGTGGCCATTGCTGCAATAAATTGTTTACAGACAACTGTTCATTCCCACTGTTCCAAGGTAATTATTTTTGTTTCATTTCAATCATTGTCAAAGATATCAAGTTTTCATGAACCACCTGTGAATGTAAACATGGTGGTGGTTGACTCTAAACAGATCTTATAATGAGGGGAGTTTTAGTTGCATATAGTTACATCTTAACTAAAATATTTGTGTGAATCAGGGGAACTTGCCGCTCCCATACCTTAACTCCATACTTGATGTCTATGGGCATATTCTTCAAAAATCACCAAACTACAATGATAATGCAGCTAGCAAGGTGAAGCAAGAGATTTTACATGGTCTTGGTAATGCTTCACTACAATCTGAAGAAATTGTTGTTATTATTATTATTTGATCTTGGTTGCCATTGCATGTAGATAACAAACATGTGAAGATAATTAAATGGCTAAATTGCTCAAACCTCCCTTAACTTTAAAGTCATTTGAGAATTAGTCCATGTATTCTCAATTTTAGTTTTGAACTCCGTATACTTTGTATGTTTGAAATTATGTTTGAAATTATGTTTGAAGTCGAGTCTTTCTGTTACTTTTTCTCTGAGGTTCCCTCCATAATTTGCAAATAAAACTAACAATGACTTAAGTACCCTCAACCTCATTAACCTTGAACACAGCTAATCTTAAATTTTTTCTATGGAATTAATTTTAGATTTTGAAAATAAAATTTAATATCATAATTTTAATTCTCCATCTAGAAATTTTGGTTATTTTTTTCTTTAAAAAAAGAGAGATTTTTAAGGTTCTTGGTGTTGCTGAGACAAAGAAGAAAGGGTATTTAGGCTACTAGTTTTTTTTTTTTAAAAAAAACAAATTGGATGGAGAATCAAAATAATGATATTAAATATAATTTATTTGTTTTATTCTATAAATTTAAATTAATTCCAGGGAAAAAATCAATTGGGTTGAAGATTATTGATGTTGAGGGTATTTAAGTCATTTTGTTAGTTTTATTTGCAAATTATGGAGGGAACCTTGGAAAACATTACAGAAAGACTTGATTTTAAATATATCAGAGTTTAGGAAGGTCAAAACTAAATTGAGATTGCATGGACTAATTATCAAATGATTTAAAATTCAGGGGAGGTTTGAACAATTTTGCCTAATTAAACAGTTAAGTTATGCATCCTCTGAAATGCAGTTCCAGAGGATGACAATCTCCTATTAATTCCTGATTTGATTCTCAAGATACCATCATTGTTGTCTTTATTACTGCAGTTGGGTCTCTTCATCAATAGTACATTTCAGGGTGCTTATGTGTTCTTTTTTGGATTCCTTCAAACTTCTGACAGGAGAACTATATGTGCAAGCACAGAAGATGTTTGATGCTAAGATGTTCTCTCAGTTGCTTGGAACAATAGATTTGGCAGTTAAGGAAGCTACATTGACTAATGATAACTTCGAAACTGAATTTGTGAGTAGATTTTCTGTCTCAAAACTTCTCCCTCCTACCCCCTTGTGATCTCATAATTATATGCAATCACTAGCTCAACTGATGTAATTGTTTTTCCTTAGGACATGTTCCTCCCATTTACGCACTATACTGGAAATCTTACCATTGTTACGTCCAACTGAGTGTATTTCTTCAATGTGGCCAATCCTTCTTCGGGAGCTGTTGCAATATCTCCCAAAATCATATTCTTCTTTACACAAAGAGGAAGCTGATGCAAGGCAAGCCAGCATTACTGACAAAAGCCCAGGTACGGACCTGGCTTGACAGCTTTTCAACAGCATCTTTATTTTATCTTAATAAAACATTGAAATTGATGTGTCATTATGACAGACAATAACATTAGGAAGCAAAATGAAATTCTCAATGGTACCGCTTCTGTGTCCCCAAGAAAGCTGAAGATCCTCACAAGGTTCTGGATCAAGCACAACTATAGTAGCTGGTATACCAAATTATTTGTTTGCAGAAAAGCTTTGTCCCTGTGCTGTTAGATCTTCTTCTACAGGCTCCAACAATTGAAAGCATATTATATTTCCTGAATATTCAAACCTTGGAAGGTAAAGATTCTATGTTCTCTTATGCCCTTTTATTTTGTTTCACCTTCAATATTTTATTGATCTTTATTGAGAAATTGACTTTTTATCTTTTAACAATCTAGTTTAGTCAAGTTTCTGCGACTGTGTATACATTTATAATGTGGGAATCAATGTACCATATTCTGCATCAGTGAAAATTGGGAGGGGAAACAGTTATTATTATGATTCAGGGAAAAAATAGTCAAGTTTTCTGTTGTTTAGTCCACGATGTCATCGTTTTATGGTGACCATAAATGATTGGATCATGACTGGAGTTAATATACTTGATTTTGTAGTGTGGCGCATGATACTTCATTTAGCGTTACATAGATGCCAAGGTCTAATGATAAGGTGACCTGTAGAAAATTTGGAAATTGTATCAGTATTACCAGTCATTCATGTTTAATGTCTTCTCTTTTTTCATAGGATGAAATTGTGTAGTTTATAACTTTATTAATCTGTTCCTTAGGTGTATGACAACAAGAAGAGACAACCCAGATGGTTCACTTTGGCGAGTAGCTGTTGAAGGTTTTAACAGAATTATTGTAGATGATGTAAGCGGATTCACCTTGAACTGTGGAACAGATTCAAAGATCAGCAAAACTGCAAGTATGCGCATCTGGAAAGAAGTAGCAGATGTTTATGAGATATTCTTGTGGGATATTGTGGCGTGCCATTCCTTCCAACTCTCTCTCATCTGAGGCACTTAGGGCTGATGAGCACTTGAGATGACCATTTTGAACATTCTTGGTGACAAGATTCTTAAGTCACCAATTGATGCACCTTCCGAGGTAATTTTTCATACCAATTACAATAACAGTACTGGTTGTATAATTTTTAGGTCATGACTGGTACATATAGATGCCAGGTCTCTGGATGTGATCCAACTAGTCTTACCACTAATGTCTGATTCTGATGGTACCACCAGTTGTAGCAATAGCAGTAATAGTTGTAATCTGGAAATGGCATTGAGCATCAGATTCAGCTTACTTTATGGCCTTTGTGCAGATTCTCCATTACATGGGCTACGCGATTACTGATTTTCTCGATTTTGTTTTTATTTTGTTTTACAGATTCTGGCAACGTTTAGTTTTGACCATGGACCGCTGTGCATCCGCACATGCTCTTTGCCGGTTGAGACTGTGGAACTTATGCCATTGCACTGTAGCAGATTTTCCTGGCTTGCTTACGGACGTTATTTTCCCTAAGCAGGTAACATTTCTTAGAATTAACCCATTCATGTTAAGGTTGATCATGGACTATTCGTTGCGTTTTACTTTCTGAATGTGGACCAGATAAGTTGACACGTTCATTTAGAAGAATGGCATAAAATATAGCTTCTCCAAATCTCATACAGCATACAAAACCTGTTCCAATGGCCACAATGCCCAAACTTTTGCTTTTGTCTATACTGATAATGCATGAACTTTCTTAATCTGACACCAAAAGTGTATTGAAACAAAACTTAAATATCTTGAGCAGTCAGTTTCATCAACTAAATTTAGTAGGTTCCTGTTTCCATTGGTTAGGCAATTTTAAACTTCTCCATTCATCACCCCTCACCCACATTAGCTATTCGAATATATGGATGGGTTCATCTCATCATAATAAACTAGAAAAATCCCCTTGTTTGAGGGCCCGTGCAAATTCACACCACCCTGTAATTTTCAAAACTAGATTTATACCCATTATATTTGCTTTATCCCTTTCCCTTAGTCTTTAGAGTTCAAGCCATGACATAAGGATACATCTAGTTTCCTTCTAGAGTTCTAAGAGACATGAATCCACTTAGGTCAAAGACGAGGGAGCATCACTCATTCATCATGAACAGAAACGTG
>JAAWWB010002199.1:0-16492 GCA_018804465.1 Populus tomentosa | reverse complement strand
TTTCAGGTGATCGCTCTTGAGCATGTATGCTTCTGGTACTTGTTCTCCATCACACTTCCTTCCGCAAACAGCGAAATGCTTTGACTCGGTTAGTTTCGCGGCATTCCGACTTCGATGCCTCGGTTGTCGAAATTCAGTTGCCTTTGAATTTCGGGTGATCCCTCTTGAGCATGTATGCTTCTGCTACTTGATCTACATCACACTTCCTTCCGAAAACAGCGAAACGCTTTTACTCGGTTAGTTTCGCGGCATTCCGACTTTGATGCCCCGGTTGTCGAAATTCAGTTGCCTTTGAATTTCGGGTGATCCCTCTTGAGCATGTATGCTTCCGCTACTTGTTCTACATCACACTTCCTTCCCGAAACAGCGAAACGCTTTTACTCGGTGAGTTTCGCGGCATTCCGACTTCGATGCCCCGGTTGCCCAAAATTCAGTAGCCTTTGAATTTCTGATGATCCATCTTGAGCATGTATGCTTCTGCTACTTGTTCAACATCACATTCTCTTCCGCAAACAGCGAAACGCTTCGACTCGGTGACTTTTGGGGGATTCCGACTTCGATGCCCCGGTTGCCGAAATTCAGTTGCCTTTGAATTTCGGGTGATCCCTCTTGAGCATGTATGCTTCCGCTACTTGTTCTACGTCACATTTCCTTCCTTAAATAGCTAAACGCTTTGACTCGGTGAGTTTCGTGGCATTCCAACTTCGATGCCCCGGTTGCTGAAATTCAGTTGCCTTTGAATTTCGGGTGATCGCTCTTGAGCATGTATGCTTCTGCTACTTGTTCTACACCACACTTCCTTCCGCAAAGGGCGTAGCACTTTGACTCGATGAGTTTCGCGGCATTCCGACTTCGATGCCCCGGTTGCCGAAATTCAATTGCCTTTGAATTTCAGGTGATCCCTCTTGAGCATGTATGCTTCTGCTACTTGTTCTACATCACACTCTCTTCCGAAAAAGCGAAACGCTTTGACTTGGTGAGTTTTACGGCATTCCGACTTGGATTCCCCGGTTGTCGAAATTCAGTTGCCTTTGAATTTCGGGTGATCGCTCTTGAGCATGTATGCTTCTGCTACTTGTTCTACATCACAGTTGCCTTTTGCGGAAGGAAGTGTGGTGTAGAACAGGTAGCAGAAGCATACATGCTCAAGAGGGATCAACCGAAATTCAAAGGCAACTGAATTTCGGCAATCGGGGAATCCAAATCGGAATGCCGCGAAACTCACCGAGTCAAAGCGTTTCGCTATTTGCGGAAGGGAATATGATGTAGAACAAGTAGCAGAAGCATACATGCACAAGTGGGATCACCCGAAATTCAAAGGCAATTGAATTTCGGCAATCGGGGAATCCAAATCGGAATGCCGCGAAACTCACCGAGTCAAAGCGTTTCGCTGTTTGCGGAAGGGAATATGATGTAGAACGAGTAGCAGAAGCATACATGCACAAGAGGGATCACCCGAAATTCAAAGGCAACTGAATTTTGGCAACCGGTGCATCGAAGTCGGAATGCCGCGAAACTCACCGAGTCAAAGCGTTTCGCTGTTTGCGGAGGGAAGTGTGATGTAGAACAAGTAGCAGAACCATACATGCTCAAGAGGGATCACCCGAAATTCTAAGGCAACTGAATTTCGACAACCGGGGAATCCAAGTCGGAATGCCGTAAAACTCACCAAGTCAAAGCGTTTCGCTTTTTCGGAAGAGAGTGTGATGTAGAACAAGTAGCAGAAGCATACATGCTCAAGAGGGATCACCCGAAAATCAAAGGCAACTGAATTTCGGCAACCGGGGCATCGAAGTCGGAATGCCGCGAAACTCATCGAGTCAAAGTGGTACGCCCTTTGCGGAAGGAAGTGTGGTGTAGAACAAGTAGCAGAAGCATACATCCTCAAGAGGGATCACCCGAAATTCAAAGGCAACTGAATTTCGGCAACCGGGGAATCCAAGTCGGAATGCCGCGAAACTCACCGAGTCAAAGCGTTTCGCTGTTTGCGGAAGAGAATGTGATGTTGAACAAGTAGCAGAAGCATACATGCTCAAGATGGATCACCAGAAATTCAAAGGCAACTGAATTTCGGCAACCGGGGCATCGAAGTCGGAATGCCGCGAAACTCATCGAGTCAAAGTGTTACGCCCTTTGCGGAAGGAAGTTTGGTGTAGAACAAGTAGCAGAAGCATACAAGCTCAAGAGGGATCCCCCAAATTCAAAGGCAACTGAATTTCGGCAACCGGGGCATCGAAGTCGGAATGCCGCGAAACTCATCGACTCAAAGTGTTACGCCCTTTGCGGAAGGAAGTGTGGTGTAGAACAAGTAGCAGAAGCATACATGCTCAAGAGGGATCACCCGAAATTCAAAGGCAAATGAATTTCGGCAACCGGGGCATCGAAGTCGGAATGCCGCGAAACTCATCGAGTCAAAGTGTTACGCCCTTTGCGGAAGGAAGTGTGGTGTAGAACAAGTAGCAGAAGCATACATGCTCAAGAGGGATCACCCGAAATTCAAAGGCAACTGAATTTCGGCAACCGGGGAATCCAAGTCGGAATGCCGCGAAACTCACCGAGTCAAAGTGTTTCGCTGTTTGCGGAAGAGAATGTGATGTTGAACAAGTAGCAGAAGCATACATGCTCAAGATGGATCACCAGAAATTCAAAGGCAACTGAATTTCAGCAATCGGGGAATCCAAATCGGAATGCCGCGAAACTCACCGAGTCAAAGCGTTTCGCTATTTGCGGAAGGGAATATGATGTAGAACAAGTAGCAGAAGCATACATGCACAAGAGGGATCACCCGAAATTCAAAGGCAACTGAATTTCGACAACCGGGGCATCCATGTCGGAATGCCGCGAAACTAACCAAGTCAAAGTGTTACGCCCTTTGCGGAAGGAAGTGTGGTGTAGAACAGGTAGCAGAAGCATACATGCACAAGAGGGATCACCCGAAATTCAAAGGCAACTGAATTTCGGCAACCGGTGCATCGAAGTCGGAATGCCGCGAAACTCACCGAGTCAAAGCGTTTCGCTGTTTGCGGAAGGAAGTGTGATGTAGAACAAGTAGCAGAACCATACATGCTCAAGAGGGATCACCCGAAATTCGAAGGCAACTGAATTTCGGCAATCGGGGAATCCAAATCGGAATGCCGCGAAACTCACCGAGTCAAAGCGTTTCGCTGTTTGCGGAAGGGAATATGATGTAGAACAAGTAGCAGAAGCATACATGCACAAGAGGGATCACCCGAAATTCAAAGGCAACTGAATTTTGGCAACCGGTGCATCGAAGTCGGAATACCGCAAAACTCACCGAGTCAAAGCGTTTCGCTGTTTGCGGAGGGAAGTGTGATGTAGAACAAGTAGCAGAACCATACATGCTCAAGAGGGATCACCCGAAATTCAAAGGCAACTGAATTTCGACAACCGGGGAATCCAAGTCGGAATGCCGTAAAACTCACCAAATCAAAGTGTTTCGCTTTTTCGGAAGAGAGTGTGATGTAGAACAAGTAGCAGAAGCATACATGCTCAAGAGGGATCACCCGAAAATCAAAGGCAACTGAATTTCGGCAACCGGGGCATCGAAGTCGGAATGCCGCGAAACTCATCGAGTCAAAGTGTTACGCCCTTTGCGGAAGGAAGTGTGGTGTAGAACAAGTAGCAGAAGCATACAAGCTCAAGAGGGATCCCCCAAATTCAAAGGCAACTGAATTTCGGCAACCGGGGCATCGAAGTCGGAATGCCGCGAAACTCATCGACTCAAAGTGTTACGCCCTTTGCGGAAGGAAGTGTGGTGTAGAAAAAGTAGCAGAAGCATACATGCTCAAGAGGGATCACCCGAAATTCAAAGGCAAATGAATTTCGGCAACCGGGGCATCGAAGTCGGAATGCCGCGAAACTCATCGAGTCAAAGTGTTACGCCCTTTGCGGAAGGAAGTGTGATGTAGAACAAGTAGCAGAACCATACATGCTCAAGAGGGATCACCCGAAATTCTAAGGCAACTGAATTTCGACAACCGGGGAATCCAAGTCGGAATGCCGTAAAACTCACCAAGTCAAAGCGTTTCGCTTTTTCGGAAGAGAGTGTGATGTAGAACAAGTAGCAGAAGCATACATGCTCAAGAGGGATCACCCGAAAATCAAAGGCAACTGAATTTCGGCAACCGGGGCATCGAAGTCGGAATGCCGCGAAACTCATCGAGTCAAAGTGTTACGCCCTTTGCGGAAGGAAGTGTGGTGTAGAACAAGTAGCAGAAGCATACATCCTCAAGAGGGATCACCCGAAATTCAAAGGCAACTGAATTTCGGCAACCGGGGAATCCAAGTCGGAATGCCGCGAAACTCACCGAGTCAAAGCGTTTCGCTGTTTGCGGAAGAGAATGTGATGTTGAACAAGTAGCAGAAGCATACATGCTCAAGATGGATCACCAGAAATTCAAAGGCAACTGAATTTCGGCAACCGGGGCATCGAAGTCGGAATGCCGCGAAACTCATCGAGTCAAAGTGTTACGCCCTTTGCGGAAGGAAGTTTGGTGTAGAACAAGTAGCAGAAGCATACATGCTCAAGAGGGATCACCCGAAATTCAAAGGCAACTGAATTTCGGCAACCGGGGCATCGAAGTCGGAATGCCGCGAAACTCATCGACTCAAAGTGTTACGCCCTTTGCGGAAGGAAGTGTGGTGTAGAACAAGTAGCAGAAGCATACATGCTCAAGAGGGATCACCCGAAATTCAAAGGCAAATGAATTTCGGCAACCGGGGCATCGAAGTCGGAATGCCGCGAAACTCATCGAGTCAAAGTGTTACGCCCTTTGCGGAAGGAAGTGTGGTGTAGAACAAGTAGCAGAAGCATACATGCTCAAGAGGGATCACCCGAAATTCAAAGGCAACTGAATTTCGGCAACCGGGGAATCCAAGTCGGAATGCCGCGAAACTCACCGAGTCAAAGTGTTTCGCTGTTTGCGGAAGAGAATGTGATGTAGAACAAGTAGCAGAAGCATACATGCTCAAGAGGGATCACCCGAAATTCAAAGGCAACTGAATTTCAGCAATCGGGGAATCCAAATCGGAATGCCGCGAAACTCACCGAGTCAAAGCGTTTCGCTATTTGCGGAAGAGAATGTGATGTAGAACAAGTAGCAGAAGCATACATGCTCAAGAGGGATCACCCGAAATTCAAAGGCAACTGAATTTCGGCAACCGGGGCATCGAAGTCGGAATGCCGCGAAACTCACCGAGTCAAAGCGTTTCGCTGTTTGCGGAAGGAAGTGTGATGTAGAACAAGTAGCAGAAGCATACATGCTCAAGAGGGATCACCCGAAATTCGAAGGCAACTGAATTTCGGCAATCGGGGAATCCAAATCGGAATGCCGCGAAACTCACCGAGTCAAAGCGTTTCGCTGTTTGCGGAAGGGAATATGATGTAGAACAAGTAGCAGAAGCATACATGCTCAAGAGGGATCACCCGAAATTCAAAGGCAACTGAATTTCGGCAACCGGGGCATCGAAGTCGGAATGCCGCGAAACTCACCGAGTCAAAGCGTTTCGCTGTTTGCGGAGGGAAGTGTGATGTAGAACAAGTAGCAGAAGCATACATGCTCAAGAGGGATCACCCGAAATTCAAAGGCAACTGAATTTCGGCAACCGGGGCATCGAAGTCGGAATGCCGTAAAACTCACCAAATCAAAGTGTTTCGCTTTTTCGGAAGAGAGTGTGATGTAGAACAAGTAGCAGAAGCATACATGCTCAAGAGGGATCACCCGAAATTCAAAGGCAACTGAATTTCGGCAACCGGGGCATCGAAGTCGGAATGCCGCGAAACTCATCGAGTCAAAGTGTTACGCCCTTTGCGGAAGGAAGTGTGGTGTAGAACAAGTAGCAGAAGCATACATGCTCAAGAGGGATCACCCGAAATTCAAAGGCAACTGAATTTCGGCAACCGGGGAATCCAAGTCGGAATGCCGCGAAACTCACCGAGTCAAAGCATTTTGCTGTTTGCGGAAGAGACTGTGATGTAGAACAAGTAGCAGAAGCATACATGCTCAAGAGGGATCACCCGAAATTCAAAGGCAACTGAATTTCGGCAACCGGGGCATCGAAGTCGGAATGCCGCGAAACTCATCGAGTCAAAGTGTTACGCCCTTTGCGGAAGGAAGTGTGGTGTAGAACAAGTAGCAGAAGCATACAAGCTCAAGAGGGATCCCCCAAATTCAAAGGCAACTGAATTTCGGCAACCGGGGCATCGAAGTCGGAATGCCGCGAAACTCATCGACTCAAAGTGTTACGCCCTTTGCGGAAGGAAGTGTGGTGTAGAAAAAGTAGCAGAAGCATACATGCTCAAGAGGGATCACCCGAAATTCAAAGGCAACTGAATTTCGGCAACCGGGGCATCGAAGTCGGAATGCCGCGAAACTCATCGAGTCAAAGTGTTACGCCCTTTGCGGAAGGAAGTGTGGTGTAGAACAAGTAGCAGAAGCATACATGCTCAAGAGGGATCACCCGAAATTCAAAGGCAACTGAATTTCGGCAACCGGGGAATCCAAGTCGGAATGCCGCGAAACTCACCGAGTCAAAGCGTTTCGCTGTTTGCGGAAGAGAATGTGATGTTGAACAAGTAGCAGAAGCATACATGCTCAAGATGGATCACCAGAAATTCAAAGGCAACTGAATTTCGGCAACCGGGGTATCGAAGTCGGAATACCGCGAAACTCACCGAATCAAAGCGTTTCGCTGTTTCCAGAAGGAAGTGTGATGTAGAACAAGTAGCAGAACCATACATGCTCAAGAGGGATCACCCGAAATTCAAAGGCAACTGAATTTCGACAACCGGGGCATCCATGTCGGAATGCCGCGAAACTAACCAAGTCAAAGTGTTACGCCCTTTGCGGAAGGAAGTGTGGTGTAGAACAGGTAGCAGAAGCATTCACGCTCCAGAGGGATCACCCGAAATTCAAAGGCAACTAAATTTCGGCAACCGGGGCATCGAAGTCGGAATACCGCGAAACTCATCGAGTCAAAACGTTTCGCCCTTTGCGGAAGGAAGTGTGGTGTAGAACAAGTAGCAGAAGCATACATGCTCAAGAGGGATCACCCGAAATTCAAAGGCAACTGAATTTCGGCAATCAGGGAATCCAAATCGGAATGCCGCGAAACGCACCGAGTCAAAGCGTTTCGCTATTTGCGGAAGGGAATATGATGTAGAACATGTAGCAGAAGCATACATGCACAAGAGGGATCACCCGAAATTCAAAGGCAACTGAATTTCGACAACCGGGGCATCCATGTCGGAATGCCGCGAAACTCATCGAGTCAAAACGTTTCGCCCTTTGCGGAAGGCAGTGTGGTGTAGAACAGGTAGCAGAAGCATACATGCACAAGAGGGATCACCCGAAATTCAAAGGCAACTGAATTTCGGCAACCGGGGCATCGAAGTCGGAATGCCGCGAAACTCACCGAGTCAAAGCGTTTCGCTGTTTGCGAAAGGAAGTGTGATGTAGAACAAGTAGCAGAAGCATACATGCTCAAGAGGGATCACCCGAAATTCAAAGGCAACTGAATTTCGACAACCGGGGAATCCAAGTCGGAATGCCGCAAAACTCACCGAGTCAAAGCGTTTTGCTTTTTGCGGAAGAGAGTGTGATGTAGAACAAGTAGCAGAAGCATACATGCTCAAGAGGGATCACCCGAAATTCAAAGGCAACTGAATTTCGGCAACCGGGGCATCGAAGTCGGAATGCCGCGAAACTCATCGAGTCAAAGCGTTACGCCCTTTGCGGAAGGAAGTGTGGTGTAGAACAAGTAGCAGAAGCATACATCCTCAAGAGGGATCACCCGAAATTCAAAGGCAACTGAATTTCGGCAACCGGGGAATCCAAGTCGGAATACTGCGAAACTTACCGAGTCAAAGCGTTTCGCTGTTTGCGGAAGAGAATGTGATGTTGAACAAGTAGCAGAAGCATACATGCTCAAGATGGATCACCAGAAATTCAAAGGCAACTGAATTTCGGCAACCGGGGCATCGAAGTCGGAATGCCGCGAAACTCATCGAGTCAAAGTGTTACGCCCTTTGCGGAAGGAAGTGTGGTGTAGAACAAGTAGCAGAAGCATACAAGCTCAAGAGGGATCACCCGAAATTCAAAGGCCACTGAATTTCGGCAACCGGGGCATCGAACTCGGAATGCCGCGAAACTCATCGAGTCAAAGTGTTACGCCCTTTGCGGAAGGAAGTGTGGTGTAGAACAAGTAGCACAAGCATACATGCTCAAGAGGGATCACCCGAAATTCAAAGGCAACTGAATTTCGGCAACCGGGGAATCCAAGTCGGAATGCCGCGAAACTCACCGAGTCAAAGCGTTTCGCTGTTTGCGGAAGAGAATGTGATGTTAAACAAGTAGCAGAAGCGTTTCGCTGTTTGCAGAAGGAAGTGTGATGTTGAACAAGTAGCAGAAGCATACATGCTCAAGATGGATCACCAGAAATTCAAACGCAACTAAATTTCGGCAACCGGGGCATCGAAGTCGGAATACCGCGAAACTCACCAAATCAAAGTGTTTCGCTGTTTCCAGAAGGAAGTGTGATGTAGAACAAGTAGCAGAACCATACATGCTCAAGAGGGATCACCCGAAATTCAAAGGCAACTGAATTTCGACAACCGGGGCATCCATGTCGGAATGTCGCGAAACTAACCAAGTCAAAGTGTTACGCCCTTTGCGGAAGGAAGTGTGGTGTAGAACAGGTAGCAGAAGCATACATGCTCAAGAGGGATCACCCGAAATTCAAAGGCAACTAAATTTCGGCAACCGGGGCATCGAAGTCGGAATGCCGCGAAACTCACCGAGTCAAAGCGTTTCGCTGTTTGCGGAAGTGTGGTGTAGAACAAGTAGCAGAAGCATACATGCTCAAGATGGATCACCAGAAATTCAAAGGCAACTGAATTTCGGCAACTGGGGCATCGAAGTCGGAATACCGCGAAACTCACCGAATCAAAGCGTTTCGCTGTTTCCAGAAGGAAGTGTGATGTAGAACAAGTAGCAGAACCATACATGCTCAAGAGGGATCACCCGAAATTCAAAGGCAACTGAATTTCAACAACCGGGGCATCTATGTCGGAATGCCGCGAAACTAACCAAGTCAAAGTGTTACGCCCTTTGCGGAAGGAAGTGTGGTGTAGAACAGGTAGCAGAAGCATACATGCTCAAGAGGGATCACCCGAAATTCAAAGGCAACTAAATTTCGGCAACCGGGGCATCGAAGTTGGAATGCCGCGAAACTCATCGAGTCAAAACGTTTCGCCCTTTGCGGAAGGAAGTGTGGTGTAGAACAAGTAGCAGAAGCATACAAGCTCAAGAGGGATCACCCGAAATTCAAAGGCAACTGAATTTCGGCAACCGGGAAATCCAAATTGGAATGCCGCGAAACTCACCAAGTCAAAGAGTTTCACTGTTTGTGGAAGAGAGTGTGATGTAGAACAGGTAGCAGAAGCATACATGCTCAAGAGGGATCACCCGAAATTCAAAGGCCATTGAATTTCGGCAACCGGGGCATCCAAGTCGGAATGCCGCCAAACTCATCGAGTCAAAGCGTTACGCTGTTTGCGGAAGGGAATATCATGTACAACAAGTAGCAGAAGCATACATGCACAAGAGGGATCACCCGAAATTCAAAGGCAACTGAATTTCGGCAACCGGGGAATCCAAGTCGGAATTCCACGAAAATCATCGAGTCAAAACGTTACGCCCTTTGCGGAAGGAAGTGTGGTGTAGAACAGGTAGCAGAAGCATACATGCTCAAGAGGGATCAACCGAAATTCAAAGGCAACTGAATTTCGACAACCAGGGAATCCAAATCTGAATGCCGCGAAACTCACGGAGTCAAAGCGTTTCGCTGTTTGCGGAAGAGAATACGATGTAGAACAAGTTGCAGAAGCATACATGCTCAAGAGGGATCACCCGAAATTCAAATGCAACTGAATTTCGGCAACCGGGGAATCCAAGTCGGTATGCCGCGAAAGTCACCGAGTCAAAGCGTTTCGCTGTTTGTGGAAGAGAATGTGATGTTGAACAAGTAGCACAAGCATACATGCTCAAGATGGATCACCAGAAATTCAAAGGCAAATGAATTTCGGCAACCGGGGCATCTAAGTCGGAATGCCGCGAAACTCACCGAGTCAAAGCGTTTCGCTGTTTGCAGAAGGAAGTGTGATGTAGAACAACCGGGGCATCCATGTCGGAATGCCGCGAAACTAACCAAGTCAAAGTGTTACGCCCTTTGCGGAAGGAAGTGTGATGTAGAACAAGTAGCAGAAGCATACATGCTCAAGAGGGATCACCCGAAATTCAAAGGCAACTGAATTTCGGCAACCGGGGCATCGAAGTCGGAATGCCGCGAAACTCACCGAGTCAAAGCGTTTCGCTGTTCAAGGAAGGAAGTGTGATGTAGAACAAGTAGCAGAAGCATACATGCTCAAGAGGGATCACCCGAAATTCAAAGGCAACTGAATTTCAACAACCGGGGAATCCAAGTCGGAATGCCGCGAAACTCACCAAGTCAAAGCATTTCGCTGTTTGCGGAAGAGAGTGTGATGTAGAACAAGTAGCAGAAGCATACATGCTCAAGAGGGATCACCCGAAATTCAAAGGCAACTAAATTTCGGCAACCGGGGCATCGAAGTCGGAATGCCGCGAAACTCATCGAGTCAAAACGTTTCGCCCTTTGCGGAAGGAAGTGTGGTGTAGAACAAGTAGCAGAAGCATACAAGCTCAAGAGGGATCACCCGAAATTCAAAGGCAACTGAATTTCGGCAACCGGGAAATCCAAATTGGAATGCCGCGAAACTCACCAAGTCAAAGAGTTTCACTGTTTGTGGAAGAGAGTGTGATGTAGAACAGGTAGCAGAAGCATACATGCTCAAGAGGGATCACCCGAAATTCAAAGGCCACTGAATTTCGGCAACCGGGGCATCCAAGTCGGAATGCCGCAAAACTCATCGAGTCAAAGCGTTACGCTGTTTGCGGAAGGGAATATCATGTACAACAAGTAGCAGAAGCATACATGCACAAGAGGGATCACCCGAAATTCAAAGGCAACTGAATTTCGGCAACCGGGGAATCCAAGTCGGAATTCCACGAAAATCATCGAGTCAAAACGTTACGCCCTTTGCGGAAGGAAGTGTGGTGTAGAACAGGTAGCAGAAGCATACATGCTCAAGAGGGATCAACCGAAATTCAAAGGCAACTGAATTTCGACAACCGGGGAATCCAAATCTGAATGCCGCGAAACTCACGGAGTCAAAGCGTTTCGCTGTTTGCGGAAGAGAATACGATGTAGAACAAGTTGCAGAAGCATACATGCTCAAGAGGGATCACTCGAAATTCAAATGCAACTGAATTTCGGCAACCGGGGAATCCAAGTCGGTATGCCGCGAAAGTCACCGAGTCAAAGCGTTTCGCTGTTTGCGGAAGGGAATATGATGTAGAACAAGTAGCAGAAGCATACATGCACAAGAGGGATCACCCGAAATTCAAAGGCAACTGAATTTCGACAACCGGGGCATCCATGTCGGAATGCCGCGAAACTAACCAAGTCAAAGTGTTACGCCCTTTGCGGAAGGAAGTGTGGTGTAGAACAGGTAGCAGAAGCATACATGCACAAGAGGGATCACCCGAAATTCAAAGGCAACTGAATTTCGGCAACCGGTGCATCGAAGTCGGAATGCCGCGAAACTCACCGAGTCAAAGCGTTTCGCTGTTTGCAGAAGGAAGTGTGATGTAGAACAACCGGGGCATCCATGTCGGAATGCCGCGAAACTAACCAAGTCAAAGTGTTACGCCCTTTGCGGAAGGAAGTGTGATGTAGAACAAGTAGCAGAAGCATACATGCTCAAGAGGGATCACCCGAAATTCAAAGGCAACTGAATTTTGGCAACCGGGGCATCGAATTCGGAATGCCGCGAAACTCACCGAGTCAAAGCGTTTCGCTGTTCAAGGAAGGAAGTGTGAAGTAGACCAAGTAGCAGAAGCATACATGCTCAAGAGGGATCATCCGAAATTCAAAGGCAACTGAATTTCAACAACCGGGGAATCCAAGTCGGAATGCCGCGAAACTCACCAAGTCAAAGCATTTCGCTGTTTGCGGAAGAGAGTGTGATGTAGAACAAGTAGCAGAAGCATACATGCTCAAGAGGGATCACCCGAAATTCAAAGGCAACTGAATTTCAACAACCGGGGAATCCAAGTCGGAATGCCGCGAAACTCACCAAGTCAAAGCATTTCGCTGTTTGCGGAAGAGAGTGTGATGTAGAACAAGTAGCAGAAGCATACATGCTCAAGATGATCACCCGAAATTCAAAGGCAACTGATGTAACCATATTATTCGATAGTTTCACCCACATTTAACTAGTGTTTTGCCTATGTTTTATATATAAAATGTCTTGATATTCTTTGTTTTATGTTTTGAAGGCACTTTTGGATGAAAGATGCAAAAAGGAGTAAATTGAAGGTAATTGGCAGATTTGATGTTCAGTCGATGTTTTGTGCAGAACGTGAGCTCTAAAGGTCGAAATGAAGTGATTCCAGTGGCATTAAAAAGCTAACATCCATACCTTTTTGGAAATATAAGGCAAGACAATAAAATAAGGAAGAGCATGGAAATCACAGCTTTCAAAGTCAAATCTCGTAATCTGCCAGTGTTGACCTTCGGTCATTCCGACTTGAATATCTAGAGCTACAAAAGTCCAATTGATGCAAACTTAATTGTTTTGGATTCCTGACTCAAAGGTCTATAAACGCTCCAAATTTCATCCAAAACAGATGTCATATGAGAGAGATATGATTTTTCAAAGATGACAACTGAATTCTGCCAGCAAACAGGTTTCGTGAAGAAACGAGTCCAGATTACGTTCCGAAGCATCTAAACCGACATCCAAGTTTTTATTTCAGCAATGTAGCTCCTCTAAGTCAAAGCTTGAAGATTTCATGCAAAGTTATTTCTCCTTTTTTAGGAAAATAGTTATTGAACTACTTAAATGTAAATTGTCTACTTTAGGGAGGACTATTTTGTAAAATAGAGATTAGGGTTTCCTAGCGTATAAAAAGAATGAGAGAAGAGAAGGGGGGCAGCCACCCAAGAGGAGAAAAACGCCCCCCTACTCTAAGAAACCCTAAATCATGCATTCTTCCATCTTTTTGATTAGTTGTTCAATAAACATGCAAGGCTAAACTCATTTTCTTGGTTGCAAGGACACGGAAACCTTCGGATTTCAAGAACTGTGAGATCTATTCTACCTTTTCTTTTCAACATCGCAAAAGCAACTGAATTTCAGCAACCGGGACATCGAAGTCGGAATGCCGCGAAACTCATCGAGTCAAAATGTTTCGCCCTTTGCGGAAGCAAGTGTGGTGTAGAACAAGTAGCAGAAGCATACATGCTCAAGAGGGATAACCCGAAATTCAAAGGCAACTGAATTTCGGCAACCGGGGCATAGAAGTCGGAATGCCGCGAAACTCATCGAGTCAAAACGTTTCGCCCTTTGCAGAAGGAAGTGTGGTGTAGAACAAGTAGCAGAAGCATACATGCTCAAGAGGGATCACCCGAAATTCAAAGGCAATTGAATTTCGGCAACCAGGGCATCGAAGTCGGAATGCCGCGAAACTCATCGAGTCAAAGCGTTACGCCCTTTGCGGAAGGAAGTGTGGTGTAGAACAAGTAGCAGAAGCATACATGCTCAAAAGGGATCAACCGAAATTCAAAGGCAACTGAATTTCAGCAACCAGGGCATCGAGTCGGAATGCCGCGAAACTCATCGAGTCAAAACGTTTCGCCCTTTGCGGAAGAGAGTGTGCTGTAGAACAAGTAGCAGAAGCATACATGCTCAAGAGGGATCACCCGAAATTCAAAGACAACTGAATTTCGGCAACCGGGGCATCGAAGTCGGAATACCGCAAAAGTCACCGAGTCAAAGCGTTTAGCTGTTTGAGGAAGGAAGTGTGATGTAGAACAAGTAGCAGAAGCATACATGCTCAAGAGGGATCACCCGAAATTCAAAGGCAACTGAATTTCGGCAACCGGGGCATCGAAGTCGGAATACCGCAAAAGTCACCGAGTCAAAGCGTTTAGCAGTTTGAGGAAGGAAGTGTGATGTAGAACAAGTAGCAGAACCATACATGCTAAAGAGGGAACACCCGAATTTCAAAGGCAACTGAATTTCGACAACCAGGGCATCGAAGTCGGAATGCCGCGAAACTCATCGAGTCAAAACGTTTCGCCCTTTGCGGAAGGAAGTGTGGTGTAGAACAAGTTGCAGAAGCATACATGCTCAAAAGGGATCACCCGAAATTCAAAGGCAACTGAATTTCGGCAACCGGGAAATCCAAATCGGAATGCCGCGAAACTCAGCGAGTCAAAGCGTTTCGCTGTTTGCGGAAGAGAGTGTGATGTAGAACAGGTAGCAGAAGCATACATGCTCAAGAGGGATCACCCGAAATTCAAAGGCCACTGAATTTCGGCAACCGGGGCATCCAAGTCGGAATGCCGCGAAACTCATCGAGTCAAAGCGTTACGCCCTTTGCGGAAGGAAGTGTGGTGTAGAACAAGTAGCAGAAGCATACATGCTACAGAGGGATCAACCGAAATTCAAAGGCAACTGAATTTCGTCAACCGGGGAATCCAAATCGGAATGCCGCGAAACTCACCGACTCAAAGCGTTTCACTATTTGCGGAAGAGAATGTGATGTTGAACAAGTAGCAGAAGCATACATGCTCAAGAGGGATCACCAGAAATTCAAAGGCCACTGAATTTCGGCAACCGGGGCATCCAAGTTGGAATGCCGCGAAACTCATCGAGTCAAAACGTTTTGCCATTTGCGGAAGGAAGTGTGGTGTAGAACAAGTAGCAGAAGCATACATGCTCAAGAGGGATCACCTGAAATTCAAAGGCAACTGAATTTCGGGAACCGGGGCATCGAAGTCGGAATGCAGCGAAACTCAGCGAGTCAAAACGTTTCGCCCTTTGCGGAAGGTAGTGTGGTGTAGAACAAGTAGCAGAAGCATACATGCACAAGAGGGATCACCCGAAATTCAAAGGCAACTGAATTTCGGCAACCGGGGCATCGAAGTCGGAATGCCGCGAAACTCATCGAGTCAAAACATTTCTCCCTTTGCGGAAGGAAGTGTGGTGTAGAACAAGTAGCAGAAGCATACATGCTCAAGAGGGATCAACCGAAATTCAAAGGCAACTGAATTTCGGCAACCGGGAAATCCAACTCGGAGTGTCGCGAAACTCACCGAGTCAAAGTGTTTCGCCCTTTGCGGAAGGAAGTGTGGTGTAGAACAAGTAGCAGAAGCATACATGCTCAAGATTGATCACCCGAAATTCAAAGGCAACTGAATTTCAGCAACCGGAGCATCGAAGTCAGAATGCCACAAAAGTTACCGAGTCAAAGCATTTCACTGTTTGAGGAAGGAAGTGTGATGTAGAACAAGTAGCAGAAGCATACATGCTTAAGAGGGATCACCCGAAATTCAAAGGCAACTGAATTTCAGCAATCGGGGAATCCAAGTCGGAATGCCGCGAAACTCACAGATTCAAAGTGTTTCGCTGTTTGCGGAAGAGAATGTGATGTTGAACAAGTAGCAGAAGCATACATGCTCAAGATGGATCACCAGAAATTCAAAGGCAACTGAATTTCGGCAACCGGGGCATCGAAGTTGGAATACCGCGAAACTCACCAAGTCAAAGCGTTTCGCTGTTTGCGGAAGGAAGTGTGATGTAGAACTAGTAGCAGAAGCATACATGCTCAAGAAGGATCACCCGAAATTCAAAGGCAACTGAATTTCGACAACTGGGGAATCCAAGTCGGAGTGCCGCGAAACTCACCAAGTCAAAGCATTTCGTTGTTTGCGGAAGAGAGTGTGATGTAGAACAAGTAGCAGAAGCATACATGCTCAAGAGGGATCACCCGAAATTCAAAGGCCACTGAATTTCGCTAACCGTGGCATCCAAGTCGGAATGCCGCGAAACTCATCGAGTCAAAGCGTTACGCCATTTGCAGAAGGAAGTGTGGTGTAGAACAAGTAGCAGAAGCATACATGCTCAAGAGGGCTCAACCGAAATTCAAAGGCAACTGAATTTCAGCAACCGGGGAATCCAAATCGGAATGCCGCGAAACTCAACGAGTCAAAGCGTTTCGCTGTTTGCGGAAGAGAAAGTGATGTAGAATAAGTAGCAGAAGCATACATGCTCAAGAGGGATCACCCGAAATTTAAAGGCAACTGAATTTTGGCAACCGGGGCATCGAAGTCAGAATGCTGTGAAACTCACCGAGTCAAAGCGTTTCGCTGTTTGCAGAAGTGAGTGTGATGTAGAACAAGTAGCAGAAGCATACATGCTCAAGAGGGATCACCCGAAATTTAAAGGCAACTGAATTTCGGCAACCGGGGACCCAAATCGGAATGCCACGCAACTCAACGAGTCAAAGCGTTTCACTGTTTGCGGAAGAGATTGTGATGTAGAACA
>JAAWWB010002198.1:0-16377 GCA_018804465.1 Populus tomentosa | reverse complement strand
AAAGTAAGTAGGATCTCTGTTTCTGATAGTTGACAGATAGTTTAAATGTTTTGAAATTTTAAAAATATTTTTTAAGAAAAGTAAGTAGGATCTCTGTTTCTGATACTTGAAAGATAGTTTAAATGTTTTGAAAATTTAAAAATAATTTTTTAAGAAAAATAAGTAGGATCTCTGTTTCTGATAGTTGATAGATAGTTTAAATTTTTGAAATTTTAAAAATATTTTTAAGAAAAATAAGTAGGATCTCTGTTTCTGATAGTTGATAGATAGTTTAAATGTTTTGAAATTTTAAAAATAATTTTTAAAAAAAGTAAGTAGGATCTCTGTTTCTGATAGTTGATAGATAGTTTAAATGTTTTGAAATTTTAAAAATAATTTTTTAAGAAAAGTAAGTAGGATCTCTGTTTCTGATAGTTGATAGATAGTTTAAATGTTTGAAATTTTAAAAATAATTTTTAATAAAGTAAGTAGGATCTCTGTTTCTGATACTTGAAAGATAGTTTAAATGTTTTGAAATTTTAAAAATAATTTTTTAAGAAAAGTAAGTAGGATCTCTGTTTCTGATACTTGAAAGATAGTTTAAATGTTTTGAAATTTTAAAAATATTTTGTAGAAAAGTAAGTAGGATCTCTGTTTCTGATAGTTGACAGATAGTTGAAATGTTTTGAAATTTTAAATATTATTTTTAGAAAAGAAGATAGGATCTCTGTTTCTGATACTTGAAAGATAGTTTAAATGTTTTGAATTTTTAAAATAATTTTATAAGAAAAGTGAGTGGTATCTCTGTTTCTTATAGTTGATAGAAAGTTTAAATGTTTGGAAATTTTAAAAATAATTTTTATAAAAAGTAAGTAGGATCTCTGTTTCTGATACTTGAAAGATAGTTTAAATGTTTTGAAATCATGAAAATAATTTGTTCACAAAAATAAGTAGGATCTCTGGTTCTGATAGTTGATTGATAGTGTAAATGTTTTGAAATTTTAAAAATAATTTTTAAGAAAAGCAAGTAGGATCTCTGTTTCTGATACTTGAAAGATAGTTTAAATGTTTTGAATTTTTAAAATAATTTTATAAGAAAAGTGAGTGGTATCTCTGTTTCTTATAGTTGATAGAAAGTTTAAATGTTTGGAAATTTTAAAAATAATTTTTTAATAAAAGTAAGTAGGATCTCTGTTTCTGATACTTGAAAGATAGTTTAAATGTTTTGAAATCATGAAAATAATTTGTTCACAAAAATAAGTAGGATCTTTGTTTCTGATAGTTGATTGATAGTTTAAATGTTTTGAAATTTTAAATATTATTTTTTAAGAAAAGGAAGTAGGATCTCTGTTTCTGATACTTGAAAGATAGTTTAAATGTTTTGAATTTTTAAAAATAATTTTATAAGAAAAGTGAGTGGTATCTCTGTTTCTTATAGTTGATAGAAAGTTTAAATGTTTGGAAATTTTAAAAATAATTTTTTAATAAAAGTAAGTAGGATCTCTGTTTCTGATACTTGAAAGATAGTTTAAATGTTTTGAAATCATGAAAATAATTTGTTCACAAAAATAAGTAGGATCTCTGTTTCTGATACTTGAAAGATAGTTTAAATGTTTCGAAATTTTAAAAATAATTTGATAAGAAAAGTAAGTAGTATCTCTGTTTCTGATAGTTGATAGGTAGTTTAAATGTTTTGAAATTTTAAAAATAATTTTTTAATAAAGTAAGTAGGATCTCTGTTTCTGATAGTTGACAGATAGTTGAAATGTTTTGAAATTTTAAAAATTATTTTTTAAGAAAAGTAAGTAGGATCTCTGTTTCTGATACTTGAAAGATAGTTTAAATGTTTTGAAATTTTAAAAATAATTTTATAAGAAAAGTAAGTAGTATCTCTGTTTCTTATAGTTGATAGAAAGTTTAAATGTTTGGAAATTTTAAAAATAATTTTTTATAAAAAGTAAGTAGGATCTCTGTTTCTGATACTTGAAAGATAGTTTAAATGTTTTGAAATCATGAAAATAATTTGTTCACAAAAATAAGTAGGATCTCTGTTTCTGATAGTTGATTGATAGTGTAAATGTTTTGAAATTTTAAAAATAATTTTTAAGAAAAGCAAGTAGGATCTCTGTTTCTGATACTTGAAGATAGTTTAAATGTTTTGAATTTTAAAAATAATTTTATAAGAAAAGTGAGTGGTATCTCTGTTTCTTATAGTTGATAGAAGTTTTAATGTTTGGAAATTTTAAAAATAATTTTTTAAGAAAAGTAAGTAGGATCTCTGTTTCTGATACTTGAAAGATAGTTTAAATGTTTTGAAATCATGAAAATAATTTGTTCACAAAAATAAGTAGGATCTTTGTTTCTGATAGTTGATTGATAGTTTAAATGTTTTGAAATTTTAAAAATAATTTTTTAAGAAAAGGAAGTAGGATCTCTGTTTCTGATACTTGAAAGATAGTTTAAATGTTTTGAATTTTTAAAAATAATTTTATAAGAAAAGTGAGTGGTATCTCTGTTTCTTATAGTTGATAGAAAGTTTAAATGTTTGGAAATTTTAAAAATAATTTTTTAATAAAAGTAAGTAGGATCTCTGTTTCTGATACTTGAAAGATAGTTTAAATGTTTTGAAATCATGAAAATAATTTGTTCACAAAAATAAGTAGGATCTCTGTTTCTGATAGTTGATTGATAGTGTAAATGTTTTGAAATTTTAAAAATAATTTTTTAAGAAAAGTAAGTAGGATCTCTGTTTCTGATACTTGAAAGATAGTTTAAATGTTTTGAAATTATGAAAATAATTTGTTCACAAAAATAAGTAGGATCTCTGTTTCTGATACTTGAAAGATAGTTTAAATGTTTTGAAATTTTAAAAATAATTTGATAAGAAAAGTAAGTAGTATCTCTGTTTTTGATAGTTGATAGAAAGTTTAAATGTTTGGAAATTTTAAAAATAATTTTTTAATAAAGTAAATAGGATCTCTGTTTCTGATAGTTGACAGATAGTTGAAATGTTTTGAAATTTTAAATATTATTTTTTAAGAAAAGTAAGTAGGATCTCTGTTTCTGATACTTGAAAGATAGTTTAAATGTTTTGAATTTTTAAAAATAATTTTATAAGAAAAGTGAGTGGTATCTCTGTTTCTTATAGTTGATAGAAAGTTTAAATGTTTGGAAATTTTAAAAATAATTTTTTAAGAAAAGTAAGTAGGATCTCTGTTTCTGATACTTGAAAGATAGTTTAAATGTTTTGAAATCATGAAAATAATTTGTTCACAAAAATAAGTAGGATCTCTGTTTCTGATAGTTGATTGATAGTGTAAATGTTTTAAAATTTTAAAAATAATTTTTTAAGAAAAGCAAGTAGGATCTCTGTTTCTGATACTTGAAAGATAGTTTAAATGTTTTGAATTTTTAAAAATAATTTTATAAGAAAAGTGAGTGGTATCTCTGTTTCTTATAGTTGATAGAAAGTTTAAATGTTTGGAAATTTTAAAAATAATTTTTTAATAAAAGTAAGTAGGATCTCTGTTTCTGATACTTGAAAGATAGTTTAAATGTTTTGAAATCATGAAAATAATTTGTTCACAAAAATAAGTAGGATCTTTGTTTCTGATAGTTGATTGATAGTTTAAATGTTTTGAAATTTTAAATATTATTTTTTAAGAAAAGTAAGTAGGATCTCTGTTTCTGATACTTGAAAGATAGTTTAAATGTTTTGAATTTTTAAAAATAATTTTATAAGAAAAGTGAGTGGTATCTCTGTTTCTTATAGTTGATAGAAAGTTTAAATGTTTGGAAATTTTAAAAATAATTTTTTAATAAAAGTAAGTAGGATCTCTGTTTCTGATACTTGAAAGATAGTTTAAATGTTTTGAAATCATGAAAATAATTTGTTCACAAAAAGAAGTAGCATCTCTGGTTCTGATAGTTGATTGATAGTGTAAATGCTTTGAAATCTTAAAAATAATTTTTTAAGAAAAGCAAGTAGGATCTCTGTTTCTGATACTTGAAAGATAGTTTAAATGTTTTGAAATTATGAAAATAATTTGTTCACAAAAATAAGTAGGATCTCTGTTTCTGATACTTGAAAGATAGTTTAAATGTTTCGAAATTTTAAAAATAATTTGATAAGAAAAGTAAGTAGTATCTCTGTTTCTGATAGTTGATAGGTAGTTTAAATGTTTTGAAATTTTAAAAATAATTTTTTAATAAAGTAAATAGGATCTCTGTTTCTGATAGTTGACAGATAGTTGAAATGTTTTGAAATTTTAAATATTATTTTTTAAGAAAAGTAAGTAGGATCTCTGTTTCTGATACTTGAAAGATAGTTTAAATGTTTTGAATTTTTAAAAATAATTTTATAAGAAAAGTGAGTGGTATCTCTGTTTCTTATAGTTGATAGAAAGTTTAAATGTTTGGAAATTTTAAAAATAATTTTTTATAAAAAGTAAGTAGGATCTCTGTTTCTGATACTTGAAAGATAGTTTAAATGTTTTGAAATCATGAAAATAATTTGTTCACAAAAATAAGTAGGATCTCTGGTTCTGATAGTTGATTGATAGTGTAAATGTTTTAAAATTTTAAAAATAATTTTTTAAGAAAAGCAAGTAGGATCTCTGTTTCTGATACTTGAAAGATAGTTTAAATGTTTTGAATTTTTAAAAATAATTTTATAAGAAAAGTGAGTGGTATCTCTGTTTCTTATAGTTGATAGAAAGTTTAAATGTTTGGAAATTTTAAAAATAATTTTTTAATAAAAGTTAGTAGGATCTCTGTTTCTGATACTTGAAAGATAGTTTAAATGTTTTGAAATCATGAAAATAATTTGTTCACAAAAATAAGTAGGATCTTTGTTTCTGATAGTTGATTGATAGTTTAAATGTTTTGAAATTTTAAATATTATTTTTTAAGAAAAGGAAGTAGGATCTCTGTTTCTGATACTTGAAAGATAGTTTAAATGTTTTGAATTTTTAAAAATAATTTTATAAGAAAAGTGAGTGGTATCTCTGTTTCTTATAGTTGATAGAAAGTTTAAATGTTTGGAAATTTTAAAAATAATTTTTTAATAAAAGTAAGTAGGATCTCTGTTTCTGATACTTGAAAGATAGTTTAAATGTTTTGAAATCATGAAAATAATTTGTTCACAAAAATAAGTAGGATCTCTGGTTCTGATAGTTGATTGATAGTGTAAATGTTTTGAAATTTTAAAAATAATTTTTTAAGAAAAGCAAGTAGGATCTCTGTTTCTGATACTTGAAAGATAGTTTAAATGTTTTGAAATTATGAAAATAATTTGTTCACAAAAATAAGTAGGATCTCTGTTTCTGATACTTGAAAGATAGTTTAAATGTTTCGAAATTTTAAAAATAATTTGATAAGAAAAGTAAGTAGTATCTCTGTTTCTGATAGTTGATAGGTAGTTTAAATGTTTTGAAATTTTAAAAATAATTTTTTAATAAAGTAAGTAGGATCTCTGTTTCTGATAGTTGACAGATAGTTGAAATGTTTTGAAATTTTAAATATTATTTTTTAAGAAAAGTAAGTAGGATCTCTGTTTCTGATACTTGAAAGATAGTTTAAATGTTTTGAATTTTTAAAAATAATTTTATAAGAAAAGTGAGTGGTATCTCTGTTTCTTATAGTTGATAGAAAGTTTAAATGTTTGGAAATTTTAAAAATAATTTTTTATAAAAAGTAAGTAGGATCTCTGTTTCTGATACTTGAAAGATAGTTTAAATGTTTTGAAATCATGAAAATAATTTGTTCACAAAAATAAGTAGGATCTCTGGTTCTGATAGTTGATTGATAGTGTAAATGTTTTAAAATTTTAAAAATAATTTTTTAAGAAAAGCAAGTAGGATCTCTGTTTCTGATACTTGAAAGATAGTTTAAATGTTTTGAATTTTTAAAAATAATTTTATAAGAAAAGTGAGTGGTATCTCTGTTTCTTATAGTTGATAGAAAGTTTAAATGTTTGGAAATTTTAAAAATAATTTTTTAATAAAAGTAAGTAGGATCTCTGTTTCTGATACTTGAAAGATAGTTTAAATGTTTTGAAATCATGAAAATAATTTGTTCACAAAAATAAGTAGGATCTTTGTTTCTGATAGTTGATTGATAGTTTAAATGTTTTGAAATTTTAAATATTATTTTTTAAGAAAAGGAAGTAGGATCTCTGTTTCTGATACTTGAAAGATAGTTTAAATGTTTTGAATTTTTAAAAATAATTTTATAAGAAAAGTGAGTGGTATCTCTGTTTCTTATAGTTGATAGAAAGTTTAAATGTTTGGAAATTTTAAAAATAATTTTTTAATAAAAGTAAGTAGGATCTCTGTTTCTGATACTTGAAAGATAGTTTAAATGTTTTGAAATCATGAAAATAATTTGTTCACAAAAATAAGTAGGATCTCTGGTTCTGATAGTTGATTGATAGTGTAAATGTTTTGAAATCTTAAAAATAATTTTTTAAGAAAAGCAAGTAGGATCTCTGTTTCTGATACTTGAAAGATAGTTTAAATGTTTTGAAATTATGAAAATAATTTGTTCACAAAAATAAGTAGGATCTCTGTTTCTGATACTTGAAAGATAGTTTAAATGTTTCGAAATTTTAAAAATAATTTGATAAGAAAAGTAAGTAGTATCTCTGTTTCTGATAGTTGATAGATAGTTTAAATGTTTTGAAATTTTAAAAATAATTTTTTAATAAAGTAAGTAGGATCTCTGTTTCTGATAGTTGACAGATAGTTGAAATGTTTTGAAATTTTAAATATTATTTTTTAAGAAAAGTAAGTAGGATCTCTGTTTCTGATACTTGAAAGATAGTTTAAATGTTTTGAATTTTTAAAAATAATTTTATAAGAAAAGTGAGTGGTATCTCTGTTTCTTATAGTTGATAGAAAGTTTAAATGTTTGGAAATTTTAAAAATAATTTTTATAAAAAGTAAGTAGGATCTCTGTTTCTGATACTTGAAAGATAGTTTAAATGTTTTGAAATCATGAAAATAATTTGTTCACAAAAATAAGTAGGATCTCTGGTTCTGATAGTTGATTGATAGTGTAAATGTTTTGAAATTTTAAAAATAATTTTTTAAGAAAAGCAAGTAGGATCTCTGTTTCTGATACTTGAAAGATAGTTTAAATGTTTTGAATTTTTAAAAATAATTTTATAAGAAAAGTGAGTGGTATCTCTGTTTCTTATAGTTGATAGAAAGTTTAAATGTTTGGAAATTTTAAAAATAATTTTTTAATAAAAGTAAGTAGGATCTCTGTTTCTGATACTTGAAAGATAGTTTAAATGTTTTGAAATCATGAAAATAATTTGTTCACAAAAATAAGTAGGATCTTTGTTTCTGATAGTTGATTGATAGTTTAAATGTTTTGAAATTTTAAATATTATTTTTTAAGAAAAGGAAGTAGGATCTCTGTTTCTGATACTTGAAAGATAGTTTAAATGTTTTGAATTTTTAAAAATAATTTTATAAGAAAAGTGAGTGGTATCTCTGTTTCTTATAGTTGATAGAAAGTTTAAATGTTTGGAAATTTTAAAAATAATTTTTTAATAAAAGTAAGTAGGATCTCTGTTTCTGATACTTGAAAGATAGTTTAAATGTTTTGAAATCATGAAAATAATTTGTTCACAAAAAGAAGTTGCATCTCTGGTTCTGATAGTTGATTGATAGTGTAAATGTTTTGAAATCTTAAAAATAATTTTTTAAGAAAAGCAAGTAGGATCTCTGTTTCTGATACTTGAAAGATAGTTTAAATGTTTTGAAATTATGAAAATAATTTGTTCACAAAAATAAGTAGGATCTCTGTTTCTGATACTTGAAAGATAGTTTAAATGTTTTGAAATTTTAAAAATAATTTGATAAGAAAAGTAAGTAGTATCTCTGTTTCTGATAGTTGATAGGTAGTTTAAATGTTTTGAAATTTTAAAAATAATTTTTTAATAAAGTAAATAGGATCTCTGTTTCTGATAGTTGACAGATAGTTGAAATGTTTTGAAATTTTAAATATTATTTTTTAAGAAAAGTAAGTAGGATCTCTGTTTCTGATACTTGAAAGATAGTTTAAATGTTTTGAATTTTTAAAAATAATTTTATAAGAAAAGTGAGTGGTATCTCTGTTTCTTATAGTTGATAGAAAGTTTAAATGTTTGGAAATTTTAAAAATAATTTTTTATAAAAAGTAAGTAGGATCTCTGTTTCTGATACTTGAAAGATAGTTTAAATGTTTTGAAATCATGAAAATAATTTGTTCACAAAAATAAGTAGGATCTCTGGTTCTGATAGTTGATTGATAGTGTAAATGTTTTAAAATTTTAAAAATAATTTTTTAAGAAAAGCAAGTAGGATCTCTGTTTCTGATACTTGAAAGATAGTTTAAATGTTTTGAATTTTTAAAAATAATTTTATAAGAAAAGTGAGTGGTATCTCTGTTTCTTATAGTTGATAGAAAGTTTAAATGTTTGGAAATTTTAAAAATAATTTTTTAATAAAAGTAAGTAGGATCTCTGTTTCTGATACTTGAAAGATAGTTTAAATGTTTTGAAATCATGAAAATAATTTGTTCACAAAAATAAGTAGGATCTTTGTTTCTGATAGTTGATTGATAGTTTAAATGTTTTGAAATTTTAAAAATTATTTTTTAAGAAAAGGAAGTAGGATCTCTGTTTCTGATACTTGAAAGATAGTTTAAATGTTTTGAATTTTTAAAAATAATTTTATAAGAAAAGTGAGTGGTATCTCTGTTTCTTATAGTTGATAGAAAGTTTAAATGTTTGGAAATTTTAAAAATAATTTTTTAATAAAAGTAAGTAGGATCTCTGTTTCTGATACTTGAAAGATAGTTTAAATGTTTTGAAATCATGAAAATAATTTGTTCACAAAAAGAAGTAGGATCTCTGGTTCTGATAGTTGATTGATAGTGTAAATGTTTTGAAATTTTAAAAATAATTTTTTAAGAAAAGCAAGTAGGATCTCTGTTTCTGATACTTGAAAGATAGTTTAAATGTTTTGAAATTATGAAAATAATTTGTTCACAAAAATAAGTAGGATCTCTGTTTCTGATACTTGAAAGATAGTTTAAATGTTTCGAAATTTTAAAAATAATTTTTTAAGAAAAGTAAGTAGTATCTCTGTTTCTGATAGTTGATAGATAGTTTAAATGTTTTGAAATTTTAAAAATAATTTTTTAATAAAGTAAGTAGGATCTCTGTTTCTGATAGTTGACAGATAGTTGAAATGTTTTGAAATTTTAAAAATTATTTTTTAAGAAAAGTAAGTAGGATCTCTGTTTCTGATAGTTGATAGATAGTTTAAATGTTTTGAAATTTTAAAAATAATTTTTTAAGAAAAGTAAGTAGGATCTCTGTTTCAGATAGTTGTTAGATAGTTTAAATGTTTTGAAATTTTAAAAATAGTTTTTTAATAAAAGTAAGTAGGATCTCTGTTTCTGATAGTTGATTCATAGTTTAAATGTTTTGAAATTTTAAAAATAATTTTTTAAGAAAAGTAAGTAGGATCTCTGTTTCTGATAGTTGATAGATAGTTTAAATGTTTTGAAATCATAAAAATAATTTGTTCACAAAACTAAGTAGGATCTCTGTTTCTGATAGTTGATTGATAGTGTAAATGTTTTGAAATTTTAAAAATAATTTTTTAGAACAGTAAGTAGGATCTCTGTTTCTGATACTTGAAAGATAGTTTAAATGTTTTGAAATTTTAAAAATAATTTTATAAGAAAAGTAAGTAGTATCTCTGTTTCTGATAGTTGATAGAAAGTTTAAATGTTTGGAAATTTTAAAAATAATTTTTTAATAAAGTAAGTAGGATCTCTGTTTCTGATAGTTGACAGATAGTTTAAATGTTTTGAAATTTTAAATATTATTTTTTAAGAAAAGTAAGTAGGATCTTTGTTTCTGATACTTGAAAGACTGTTTAAATGTTTTGAAATTTTAAAAATAATTTTATAAGAAAAGTAAGTAGGATCTCTGTTTCTGATAGTTGATAGAAAGTTTAAATGTTTGGAAATTTTAAAAATAATTTTTTAAGAAAAGTAAGTAGGATCTCTGTTTCTGATACTTGAAAGATAGTTTAAATGTTTTGAAATCATGAAAATAATTTGTTCACAAAAATAAGTAGGATCTCGGGTTCTGATAGTTGATTGATAGTGTAAATGTTTTGAAATTTTAAAAATTATTTTTTAAGAAAAGTAAGTAGGATCTCTGTTTCTGATACTTGAAAGATAGTTTAAATGTTTTGAAATTATGAAAATAATTTGTTCACAAAAATAAGTAGGTTCTCTGTTTCTGATAGTTGATTGATAGTATAAATGTTTTGAAATTTTAAAAATAATTTTTTAAGAAAAGTAAGTAGGATCTCTGTTTCTGATAGTTGATAGATAGTTTAAATGTTTTGATATCATAAAAATAATTTGTTCACAAAACTAAGTAGGATCTCTGTTTCTGATAGTTGATTGATAGTGTAAATGTTTTGAAATTTTAAAAATAATTTTTGAGAACAGTAAGTAGGATCTCTGTTTCTGATACTTGAAAGATAGTTTAAATGTTTTGAAATTTTAAAAATAATTTTATAAGAAAAGTAAGTAGTATCTCTGTTTCTTATAGTTGATAGAAAGTTTAAATGTTTGGAAATTTTAAAAATAATTTTTTATAAAAGTAAGTAGGATCTCTGTTTCTGATACTTGAAAGATAGTTTAAATGTTTTGAAATCATGAAAATAATTTGTTCACAAAAATAAGTAGGATCTCTGGTTCTGATAGTTGATTGATAGTGTAAATGTTTTGAAATTTTAAAAATAATTTTTTAAGAAAAGCAAGTAGGATCTCTGTTTCTGATACTTGAAAGATAGTTTAAATGTTTTGAATTTTAAAAATAATTTTATAAGAAAAGTGAGTGGTATCTCTGTTTCTTATAGTTGATAGAAAGTTTAAATGTTTGGAAATTTTAAAAATAATTTTTTTAATAAAAGTAAGTAGGATCTCTGTTTCTGATACTTGAAAGATAGTTTAAATGTTTTGAAATCATGAAAATAATTTGTTCACAAAAATAAGTAGGATCTTTGTTTCTGATAGTTGATTGATAGTTTAAATGTTTTGAAATTTTAAAAATAATTTTTTAAGAAAAGTAAGTAGTATCTCTGTTTCTGATAGTTGATAGAAAGTTTAAATGTTTGGAAATTTTAAAAATAATTTTTTAATAAAAGTAAGTAGGATCTCTGTTTCTGAAACTTGAAAGATAGTTTAAATGTTTTGAAATCATGAAAATAATTTGTTCACAAAAATAAGTAGGATCTCTGTTTCTGATAGTTGATTGATAGTGTAAATGTTTTGAAATTTTAAAAATAATTTTTTAAGAAAAGTAAGTAGTATCTCTGTTTCTGATAGTTGATAGATAGTTTAAATGTTTTGAAATTTTAAAATTAATTTTTTAATAAAGTAAGTAGGATCTCTGTTTCTGATAGTTGACAGATAGTTTAAATGTTTTGAAATTTTAAAAATTATTTTTTAAGAAAAGTAAGTAGGATCTCTGTTTCTGATACTGAAGATAGTTTTAAATGTTTTGAATTTTTAAAATAATTTTATAAGAAAAGTAAGTAGTATCTCTGTTTCTGATAGTTGATAGAAAGTTTAAATGTTTGGAAATTTTAAAAATAATTTTTTAATAAAAGTAAGTAGGATCTCTGTTTCTGATACTTGAAAGATAGTTTAAATGTTTTGAAATCATGAAAATAATTTGTTCACAAAAATAAGTAGGATCTCTGTTTCTGATAGTTGATTGATAGTGTAAATGTTTTGAAATTTTAAAAATGATTTCTTAAGAAAAGTAAGTAGGATCTCTGTTTCTGATACTTGAAAGATAGTTTAAATGTTTTGAAATTTTAAAAATAATTTTTTAAGAAAAGTAAGTAGGATCTCTGTTTCTGATACTTGATAGATAGTTTAAATGTTTGGAAATTTTAAAAATAATTTTTTAATAAAAGTAAGTAGGATCTCTGTTTCTGATACTTGAAAGATAGTTTAAATGTTTTGAAATCATGAAAATAATTTGTTCACAAAAATAAGTAGGATCTCTGTTTCTGATAGTTGATTGATAGTTTAAATGTTTTGAAATTTTAAAAATTATTTTTTAAGAAAAGGAAGTAGGATCTCTGTTTCTGATACTTGAAAGATAGTTTAAATGTTTTGAAATTTTAAAAATAATTTTATAAGAAAAGTAAGTAGTATCTCTGTTTCTTATAGTTGATAGAAAGTTTAAATGTTTGGAAATTTTAAAAATAATTTTTTGATAAAAGTAAGTAGGATCTCTGTTTCTGATACTTGAAAGATAGTTTAAATGTTTTGAAATCATGAAAATAATTTGTTCACAAAAATAAGTAGGATCTCTGTTTCTGATAGTTGATTGATAGTGTAAATGTTTTGAAATTTTAAAAATAATTTTTTAAGAAAAGTAAGTAGGATCTCTGTTTCTGATACTTGAAAGATAGTTTAAATGTTTGAAATTTGAAAAAATTTGTTAACAAACATAAGTAGATCTCTGTTTCTGATACTTGAAAGATAGTTTAAAATGTTTCGAATTTTAAAAATAATTTGATAAGAAAAGTAAGTAGTATCTCTGTTTCTGATAGTTGATAGGTAAGTTTAAATGTTTTGAAATTTTAAAAATAATTTTTTTTAATAAAGTAAATAGGATCTCTGTTTCTGATAGTTGACAGATAGTTGAAATGTTTTGAAATTTTAATATTATTTTTTAAGAAAAAGTAAGTAGGATCTCTGTTTCTGATAACTTGAAAGATAGTTTAAATGTTTTGAATTTTTAAAAATAATTTTATAAGAAAAGTGAGTGGTATCTTGTTTCTTATAGTTGATAGAAAGTTTAAATGTTTGAAATTTTAAAAATAATTTTTTATAAAAGTAAGTAGGATCTCTGTTTCTGATACTTGAAGATAGTTTAAATGTTTTGAAATCATGAAAATAATTTGTTCACAAAATAAGTAGGATCTCTGGTTCTGATAGTTGATTGATAGTGTAAATGTTTAAAATTTTAAAATAAATTTTTAAGAAAAGCAAGTAGGATCTCTGTTTCTGATACTTGAAAGATAGTTTAAATGTTTTGAATTTTTAAAAATAATTTTATAAGAAAAGTGAGTGGTCTCTGTTTCTGATAGTTGATAGAAGTTAAATGTTTGGAAATTTAAAATAATTTTTAATAAAAGTAAGTAGGATCTCTGTTTCTGATACTTGAAAGATAGTTTAAATGTTTTGAAATCATGAAAATAATTTGTTCACAAAAATAAGTAGGATCTTGTTCTGATAGTTGATGATAGTTTAAATGTTTTGAAATTTAAATATTATTTTTTAAGAAAAGTAAGTAGGATCTCTGTTTCTGATACTTGAAAGATAGTTTAAATGTTTTGAATTTTTAAAAATAATTTTATAAGAAACGTGAGTGGTTATCTCTGTTCTTATAGTTGATAGAACGTTTAAATGTTGGAAATTTTAAAAATAATTTTTAATAAAATGAAGTAGGATCTCTGTTTCTGATACTTGAAAGATAGTTTAATGTTTTGAAATCATGAAATAATTTGTTCACAAAATAAGTTAGGATCTCTGGTTCTGATAGTTGATTGATAGTGTAATGTTTTGAAATTTTAAAAATAATTTTTTAAGAAAGCAAGTAGGATCTCTGTTTCTGATAACTTGAAAGATAGTTTAAATGTTTTGAAATTATGAAAATAATTTGTTCACAAAATAAGTAGGATCTCTGTTTCTGATAGTTGAATTGATTAGTTTAAATGTTTTGAAATTTTAAAAACAATTTTTTAAGAAAAGTAAGTAGGATCTCTGTTCTGATAAGTTGATAGGTAGTTTAAATGTTTGAAATTTTAAAATAATTTTTTAAGAAAGTAAAGTAGGATCTCTGTTTCTGATAGTTGACAGATAGTTGAAATGTTTTGAAATTTTAAAAATTATTTTTAAGAAAAGTAAGTAGGATCTCTGTTTCTGATACTTGAAAGATAGTTTAAATGTTTTGAATTTTTAAAAATAATTTTATAAGAAAAGTGAGTGGATCTCTGTTTCTGATAGTTGATAGAAAGTTTAAATGTTTTGAAATTTTAAAAATAATTTTTTAATAAAAGTAAGTAGGATCTCTGTTTCTGATACTTGAAAGATAGTTTAAATGTTTTGAAATCATGAAAATAATTTGTTCACAAAAATAAGTAGGATCTCTGTTTCTGATAGTTGATTGATAGTTTAAATGTTTTAAAATTTAAAAATAATTTTTAAGAAAAGTAAGTAGGATCTCTGTTTCTGATACTTGAAAGATAGTTTAAATGTTTTGAAATTTTAAAAATAATTTTATAAGAAAAGTAAGTAGTATCTCTGTTTCTGATAGTTGATAGAAAGTTTAAATGTTTGGAAATTTTAA
Source organism: Populus tomentosa (assembly GCA_018804465.1). Taxonomy (NCBI): domain Eukaryota; kingdom Viridiplantae; phylum Streptophyta; class Magnoliopsida; order Malpighiales; family Salicaceae; genus Populus; species Populus tomentosa. The sequence goes on along the minus strand of JAAWWB010002198.1, from coordinate 1,949 downwards.
AAATAATTTTTTAATAAAAGTAAGTAGGATCTCTGTTTCTGATACTTGAAAGATAGTTTAAATGTTTTGAAATCATGAAAATAATTTGTTCACAAAAATAAGTAGGATCTCTGTTTCTGATAGTTGATTGATAGTTTAAATGTTTTGAAATTTTAAAAATAATTTTTTAAGAAAAGGAAGTAGGATCTCTGTTTCTGATACTTGAAAGATAGTTTAAATGTTTTGAAATTTTAAAAATAATTTTATAAGAAAAGTAGTGGATCTCTGTTTCTTATAGTGATAGAAATTAAATGTTTGGAAATTTAAAAATAATTTTTAATAAAAGTAAGTAGGATCTCTGTTTCTGATACTTGAAAGATAGTTTAAATGTTTTGAAATCATGAAAATAATTTGTTCACAAAAAGAGTAGGATCTCTGGTTCTGATAGTTGATTGATAGTGTAAATGTTTGAAATCTTAAAAATAATTTTTTAAGAAAAGTAAGTAGGATCTCTGTTTCTGATACTTGAAAGATAGTTTAAATGTTTTGAAATTATGAAAATAATTTGTTCACAAAAATAAGTAGGATCTCTGTTTCTGATACTTGATAGATAGTTTAAATGTTTTGAAATTTTAAAAATAATTTGATAAGAAAAGTAAGTAGGATCTCTGTTTCTGATAGTTGATAGATAGTTTAAATGTTTTGAAATTTTAAAAATAATTTTTTAATAAAGTAAGTAGGATCTCTGTTTCTGATAGTTGACAGATAGTTGAAATGTTTTGAAATTTAAAAATTATTTTTTAAGAAAAGTAAGTAGGATCTCTGTTTCTGATAGTTGATAGATAGTTTAAATGTTTTGAAATTTTAAAAATAATTTTTAAGAAAAGTAAGTAGGATCTCTGTTTCTGATAGTTGATAGATAGTTTAAATGTTTTGAAATTTTAAAAATAATTTTTTAAGAAAAGTAAGTAGGATCTCTGTTTCTGATAGTTGATTGATAGTGTAAATGTTTTGAAATTTTAAAAATAATTTTTTAAGAAAAGTAAGTAGGATCTCTGTTTCTGATTGTTGATAGATAGTTTAGATGTTTTGATATCATGAAAATAATTTGTTCACAAAAATAAGTAGGATCTCTGTTTCTGATAGTTGATTGATAGTGTAAATGTTTTGAAATTTTAAAAATAATTTTTTAAGAACAGTAAGTAGGATCTCTGTTTCTGATACTTGAAAGATAGTTTAAATGTTTTGAAATTTTAAAAATAATTTTATAAGAAAAGTAAGTAGTATCTCTGTTTCTGATAGTTGATAGAAAGTTTAAATGTTTGGAAATTTTAAAAATAATTTTTTAATAAAGTAAGTAGGATCTCTGTTTCTGATAGTTGACAGATAGTTGAAATGTTTTGAAAGTTTAAATATTATTTTTTAAGAAAAGTAAGTAGGATCTCTGTTTCTGATACTTGAAAGAGTGTATATTTACATGTTGTGAATTTTTAAATAATTGTTATAAGAAAGTGAGTTGGTATCTCTGTTTCTATAGTTGATCGAAGTTTAAATGTTTGAATTGTACAAAGATATATTTTCATAAATGGAAGTAGGATCTCTGTTTCTGATACTTGAAAGATAGTTTTTCAATGTTTTGAAATCATGAAATAATTTGTTCACAAAATAAGTAGGATCTCTGGTTCGTGATAGTGATTGATAGTTGTAAATGTTTTGAAATTTTTTCAAAATAATTTTTTACGAAAGAAAGCACGTTAGGACTCTGTTTCTAATACTTGAACGCTTAGTCTTCACGTTTTGAAATTATGAAAATAATTGTTCACAAAATAAGTAGGATCTCTGTTTCTGATAGTTGATGATAGTTTAAATGTTTTGAAATTTTAAAAATAATTTTTTAAGAAAAGTAAGTAGGATCTCTGTTTCTGATAGTTGATAGATAGTTTAAATGTTTTGAAATTTTAAAAATAATT
>JAAWWB010002197.1:0-16299 GCA_018804465.1 Populus tomentosa | reverse complement strand
GGTTCCGGTGATCATTTCTGGGTAGGCAGGGACTCAGTTTCGTCAATGATTTCTGATTCTGAGGTAGTCGATGGGCGGTGACGATTTCAGCGTCAGCCGTGGAACTGGTTCCGTGATCATTTCTGGGTAGGCAGGGACTCAGTTTCGTCAATGATTTCTGATTCTGAGGTAGTCGATGGGCGGTGACGATTTCAGCGTCAGCCGTGGAACTGTTTCCGGTGATCATTTCTGGGTAGGCAGGGACTCAGTTTCGTCAATGATTTCTGATTCTGAGGTAGTCGATGGGCGGTGACGATTTCAGCGTCAGCCGTGGAACTGGGTTCCGGTGATCATTTCTGGGTAGGCAAGGGTTAGTTTCGTCAATGATTTCTGATTCTGAGGTAGTCGATGGGCGGTGACGATTTCAGCGTCAGCCGTGGAACTGGTTCCGGTGATCATTTCTGGGTAGGCAGGGACTCAGTTTCGTCAATGATTTCTGATTCTGAGGTAGTCGATGGGCGGTGACGATTTCAGCGTCAGCCGTGGACTGGGTTCCGGTGATCATTTCTGGGTAGGCAGGGACTCAGTTTCGTCAATGATTTCTGATTCTGAGGTAGGCGATGGGCGGTGACGATTTCAGCGTCAGCCGTGGACTGGTTTCCGGTGATCATTTCTGGGTAGGCAGGGACTCAGTTTCGTCAATGATTTCTGATTCTGAGGTAGTCGATGGGCGGTGACGATTTCAGCGTCAGCCGAGGAACTGTTTCGTTGATCATTTCTGGGTAGGCAGGGACTCAGTTTCGTCAATGATTTCTGATTCTGAGGTAGTGTGGGCGGTGACGATTTCAGCGTCAGCCGTGGAACTGGGTTCCGGTGATCATTTCTGGGTAGGCAGGGACTAGTTTCGTCAATGATTTCTGATTTGAGGGGGTGTCGATGGGCGGTGACGATTTCAGCGTCAGCCGTGGAACTGGGTTCCGGTGATTTCTGGGTAGGCAGGGACTCAGTTTCGTCAATGATTCTGATTCTGAGGTAGTCGATGGGCGGTGACGATTTCAGCGTCAGCCGTGGAACTGGGTTCCGGTGATCATTTCTGGGTAGGCAGGGACTCAGTTTCGTCAATGATTTCTGATTTGAGGTAGCGATGGGCGGTGACGATTTCAGCGTCAGCCGAGGAAGGTTTCGTTGATCATTTCTGGGTAGGTAGGGACTCAGTTTCGTCAATGATTTCTGATTCTGAGGTAGTCGATGGGCGGTGACGATTTCAGCGTCAGCCGTGGAACTGGGTTCCGGTGATCATTTCTGGGTAGGCAGGGACTCAGTTTCGTCAATGATTTCTGATTCTGAGGTAGTCGATGGGGGTGACGATTTCAGCGTCAGCCGTGGAACTGGGTTCCGGTGATCATTTCTGGGTAGGCAGGGACTCAGTTTCGTCAATGATTTCTGATTCTGAGGTAGTCATGGGCGGTGACGATTTCAGCGTCAGCCGTGGAACTGGGTTCCGGTGATCATTTCTGGGTAGGCAGGGATCATTCTGAGGTAGTCGATGGGCGGTGACGATTTCAGCGTCAGCCGTGGAACTGGTTTCCGGTGATCATTTCTGGGTAGGCAGGGACTCAGTTTCGTCAATGATTTCTGATTCTGAGGTTGTCGATGCGGCGGTGACGATTTCAGCGTCAGCCGTGGAACTGGGTTCCGGTGATCATTTCTGGGTAGGCAGGGACTCAGTTTCGTCAATGATTTCTGATTCTGAGGTAGTCGATGGGCGGTGACGATTTCACGTCAGCCGTGGAACTGGTTTCGGTGATCATTTTGGGTAGGCAGGGACTCAGTTTCGTCAATGATTTCTGATTCTGAGGTAGTCGATGGGCGGTGACGATTTCAGCGTCAGCCGTGGAACTGGGTTCCGGTGATCATTTCTGGGTAGGCAGGACTAGTTTCTCAATGATTTCTGATTCTGAGGTAGTCGATGGGCGGTGACGATTTCAGCGTCAGCCGTGGAACTGGGTTCCGTGATCATTTCTGGGTAGGCAGGGACTCAGTTTCGTCAATGATTTCTGATTCTGAGGTAGTCGATGGGCGGTGACGATTTCAGCGTCAGCCGTGGAACTGTTTCCGTGATCATTTCTGGGTAGGCAGGGACTCAGTTTCGTCATGATTTCTGATTCTGAGGTAGTCGATGGGCGGTGACGATTTCAGCGTCAGCCGTGGAACTGTTTCCGGTGATCATTTCTGGGTAGGCAGGGACTCAGTTTCGTCAATGATTTCTGATTCTGAGGTAGTCGATGGGCGGTGACGATTTCAGCGTCAGCCGTGGAACTGGGTTCCGGTGATCATTTCTGGGTAGGCAGGGACTCAGTTTCGTCAATGATTTTGATTCTGAGGTAGTTGATGGGCGGTGATGATTTCAGCGTCAGCCGTGGAACTGGGTTCCGTTGATCATTTCTGGGTAGGCAAGGAGTTAGTTTCTTCAATGATTTCTGATTCTGAGGTAGTCGATGGGCGGTGACGATTTCAGCGTCAGCCGTGGAACTGGATTCTGCTGACGATTTCTGGGTAGGCAGGGACTCAGTTTCGTCAATGATTTCTGATTCTGAGGTAGTCGATGGGCGGTGACGATTTCAGCGTCAGCCGTGGAACTGGGTTCCGGTGATAATTTCTGGATAGTCTGGGACTCAGTTTCGTCAATGATTTCTGATTCTGAGGTAGGCGATGGGCGCTGAGATTTCAGCATCAGCGAGATGTTTGTTTCCGGTGATCATTTCTGGGTAGGCAGGACTCAGTTTCGTCAATGATTTCTGATTCTGAGGTAGTCGATGGGCGGTGACGATTTCAGCGTCAGCCGAGGAACTGTTTCCGTTGATCATTTCTGGGTAGGTAGGGACTCAGTTTCGTCAATGATTTCTGATTCTGAGGTAGTGTATGGGCGGTGACGATTTCAGCGTCAGCCGTGGAACTGGGTTCCGGTGATCATTTCTTGGTAGGCAGGGACTTAGTTTCGCCAATGATTTCTGATTCTGAGGTTGTCGATCGGCGGTGACGATTTCAGCTTCAGCCGTGGAACTGGGTTCCGGTGATCATTTCTGGGTAGGCAGGGACTCAGTTTCGTCAATGATTTCTGATTCTGAGGTAGTCGATGGGCGGTGACGATTTCAGCGTCAGCCGTGGAACTGGGTTCCGGTGATCATTTCTGGGTAGGCATGGACTCAGTTTCGTCAATGATTTCTGATTCTGAGGTAGTCGATGGGCGGTGACGATTTCAGCGTCAGCCGAGGAACTGTTTCCGTTGATCATTTCTGGGTAGGTAGGGACGCAGTTTCGTCAATGATTTCTGATTCTGAGGTAGTGTATGGGCGGTGACGATTTCAGCGTCAGCCGTGGAACTGGGTTCCGGTGATCATTTCTGGGTAGGCAGGGAGTGAGTTTCGTCAATGATTTCTGATTCTGAGGTAGTCGATAGGCGATGACGTTTTCAGCGTCAGCCGTGGAACTGGGTTCCGGTGATCATTTTTGGGTAGGCAGGGACTCAGTTTCGTCAATGATTTCTGATTCTGAGGTAGTCGATGGGCGGTGACGATTTCAGCGTCAGCCGTGGAACTGGATTCCGCTGACGATTTCTGGGTAGGCAGGGGACTCACTGAGGTAGTCGATGGGCGGTGACGATTTCAGCGTCAGCCGTGGAACTGGGTTCCGGTGATCATTTCTGGGTAGGCAGGGACTTAGTTTCGTCAATGATTTCTGATTCTGAGGTAGTCGATGGGCGGTGACGATTTCAGCGTCAGCCGTGGAACTGGGTTCCGGTGATCATTTCTGGGTAGGCAGGGACTCAGTTTCGTCAATGATTTCTGATTCTGAGGTAGTCGATGGGCGGTGACGATTTCAGCGTCAGCCGTGGAACTGTTTTCGGTGATCATTTCTGGGTAGGCAGGGACTCAGTTTCGTCAATGATTTCTGATTCTGAGGTAGTCGATGGGCGGTGACGTTTCAGCATCAGCCGTGGAACTGGGTTCCGGTGATCATTTCTAGGTAGGCAGGGACCTAGTTTCGTCAAATATTTTTTATTCTGAGGTAGTCGATGGGCGGTGATGATTTCAGCATCAGCCGTGGAACTGGGTTCCGGTGATGATTTCTGGGTAGGCAGGGACTCAGTTTTCATCAATCATTTCTGATTATGAGGTAGGCCATGGGCGCTGAAGATTTCAGCATCAGCCGAGGAACTGTTTCTGGTGATCATTTCTGGGTAGGCATGGACTCAGTTTCGTCAATGATTTCTGATTTTGAGGTAGTCAATAGGCGGCGACGATTTCAGCGTCAGCTGTGGAACTGGGTTCCGGTGATCATTTCTGGTAGGCAGGGACTCAGTTTCGTCAATGATTTCTGATTCTGAGGTAGTCGATGGGCGGTGATGATTTCAGCGTCAGCCGTGGAACTGGTTCCGGTGATCATTTCTGGGTAGGCAGGGACTCAGTTTCGTCAATGATTTCTGATTCTGAGGTAGTCGATGGGCGGTGATGATTTCAGCGTCAGCCGTGGAACTGGGTTCCGGTGATGATTTCTGGGTAGGCAGGGACTCAGTTTTCATCAATGATTTCTGATTATGAGGGAGGCCATGGGCGCTGAAGATTTCAGCATCAGCCGAGGAACTGTTTCCGTGATCATTTCTGGGGTAGGTAGGGGGGGGACTCAGTTCGTCAATGATTTCTGATTCTGAGGTAGTATGGGCGGTGACGATTTCAGCGTCAGCCGTGGAACTGGGTTCCGGTGATCATTTCTGGGTAGGCAGGGACTCAGTTTCGTCAATGATTTCTGATTCTGAGGTAGTGTAGGGCGGTGACGATTTCAGCATCAGCCGTGGAACTGGGTTCCGGTGATCATTTCTGGGTAGGCAGGGACTCAGTTTTCATCAATGATTTCTGATTGTGAGGTAGGCCATGGGCGTTGAAGATTTCAGCATCAGCCGAGGAACTGTTTCCGATGATCATTTCTGGGTAGGCATGGACTCAGTTTCGTCAATGATTTCTGATTCTGAGGTAGTCGATAGGCGGTGACGATTTCAGCGTCAGCCGTGGAACTGGGTTCCGGTGATCATTTCTGGGTAGGCAGGACTCACTGAGGTAGTCGATGGGCGGTGAAGATTTCAGCATCAGCCGAGGAACTGTTTACGATGATCATTTCTGGGTAGGCATGGACTCAGTTTCGTCAATGATTTCTGATTCTGAGGTAGTCGATAGGCGGCGACGATTTCAGCGTCAGCCGTGGAACTGGGTTCCGGTGATCATTTCTGGGTAGGCAGGGACTCAGTTTCGTCCATGATTTATGATTCTGAGGTAGTCGATGGGCGGTGACGATTTCAGCATCAGCCCAGGAACTGTTTCCGGTGATCATTTCTAGGTAGGCAGGGACTCAGTTTCGTCAATGATTTCTGATTCTGAGGTACTCGATGGGCGGTGATGATTTCAGCGTCAGCCGTGGAACTGGGTTCCGGTGATCATTTCTGGGTAGGCAGGGACTCAGTTTCGTCAATGATTTCTGATTCTGAGGTACTCGATGGGCGGTGATGATTTCAGCGTCAGCCGTGGAACTGGGTTCCGGTGATGATTTCTGGGTAGGCAGGGACTCAGTTTTCATCAACGATTTCTGATTCTGTGGTAGGCCATGGGCGCTGAAGATTTCAGCATTAGCCGAGGAACTGTTTCCGGTGATCATTTCTGCGTAGGAGGGACTGAGTTTCGGCAATGATTTCTGATTCTAAGGTAGTCGATGGGCGGTGACGATTTCTGCGTCAGCCGTGGAACTGGGTTCCGGTGATCATTTCTGCGTAGGAGGGACTGAGTTTCGGCAATGATTTCTGATTCTAAGGTAGTCGATGGGCGGTGACGATTTCTACGTCAGCCGTGGAACTGGGTTCCAGTGATGATTTCTGGGTAGGCAGGGACTTAGTTTTGTCAATGATTTCTGATTCTGAGGTAGTCGATGGGCGGTGACGATTTCAGCATGAGCTGTAGAACTAGGTTCCGGTGATCATTTCTGGGTAGGCAAGGACTCAGTTTCGTCAATGATTTCTGATTCTGAGGTAGTCGATGGGCGGTGATGATTTCAGCATCAGCCGTGGAACTGGGTTCCGGTGATGATTTCTGGGTAGGCAGGGACTCAGTTTTCATCAATCATTTCTGATTATGAGGTAGGCCATGGGCGCAGAAGATTTCAGCATCAGCCGAGGAACTGGTTCCGGTGATCAATTCTGGATAGTCTGGGACTCAGTTTCGTCAATGATTTCTGATTCTGAGGTAGTGGTAGGCCATGGCGGTGACGATTTCAGCGTCAGCCGAGGAACTGTTTCTGGTGATCATTTCTGGGTAGGCATGGACTCAGTTTCGTCAATGATTTCTGATTCTGAGGTAGTCGATGGGCGGTGACGATTTCAGCGTCAGCCGTGGAACTGTTCCGGTGATCATTTCTGGGTAGGCAGGGACTCAGTTTCGTCAATGATTTCTGATTCTGAGGTAGTGTATGGGCGGTGACGATTTCAGCGTCAGCCGTGGAACTGGGTTCCGGTGATCATTTCTGGGTAGGCAGGGACTTAGTTTCGCCAATGATTTCTGATTCTGAGGTTGTCGATCGGCGGTGACGATTTCAGCGTCAGCCGTGGAACTGGGTTCCGGTGATCATTTCTGGGTAGGCAGGGACTCAGTTTCGTCAATGATTTCTGATTCTGAGGTAGTCGATGGGCGGTGACGATTTCAGCGTCAGCCGTGGAACTGGGTTCCGGTGATCATTTCTGGGTAGGCAGGGACTCAGTTTCGTCAATGATTTCTGATTCTGAGGTAGTCGATGGGCGGTGACGATTTCAGCGTCAGCCGTGGAACTGGGTTCCGGTGATCATTTCTGGGTAGGCAGGACTCAGTTTCGTCAATGATTTCTGATTCTGAGGTAGTCGATGGGCGGTCACGATTTCAGCGCAGCCATGGAACTGGATTCCGGTGATCATTTCTGGGTAGGCAGGGACTCAGTTTCGTCAATGATTTCTGATTCTGAGGTAGTCGATGGGCGGTGACGATTTCAGCGTCAGCCGTGGAACTGGTTCCGGTGATCATTTCTGGGTAGGCAGGGACTCAGTTTCGTCAATGATTTCTGATTCTGAGGTAGTCGATGGGCGGTGACGATTTCAGCGTCAGCCGTGGAACTGGGTTCCGTGATCATTTCTGGTAGGCAGGGACTCAGTTTCGTCAATGATTTCTGATTCTGAGGTAGTCGATGGGCGGTGACGATTTCAGCGTCAGCCGTGGAACTGGGTTCCGGTGATCATTTCTGGGTAGGCACGGACTCAGTTTCATCAATGATTTCTGATTCTGAGGTAGTCGATGGGCGGTGACGATTTCAGCGTCAGCCGTGGAACTGGGTTCCGGTGATCATTTCTGGGTAGGCTGGGACTCAGTTTCGTCAATGATTTCTGATTCTGAGGTAGTCGATGGGCGGTGACGATTTCAGCGTCAGCCGAAACTGGTTTCCGTTGATCATTTCTGGGTAGGCAGGGACTCAGTTTCGTCAATGATTTCTGATTCTGAGGTAGTCGATGGGCGGTGACGATTTCAGCGTCAGCCGTGGAACTGTTTCCGGTGATCATTTCTGGGTAGGCAGGGACTCAGTTTCGTCAATGATTTCTGATTCTGAGGTAGTCGATGGGCGGTGACGATTTCAGCGTCAGCCGTGGAACTGTTTCCGTTGATCATTTCTGGGTAGGCAGGACTCAGTTTCGTCAATGATTTCTGATTCTGAGGTAGTGATGGGCGGTGACGATTTCAGCGTCAGCCGTGGAACTGGGTTCCGGTGATCATTTCTGGGTAGGCAGGGACTCAGTTTCGTCAATGATTTCTGATTCTGAGGTAGTCGATGGGCGGTGACGATTTCAGCGTCAGCCGAGGAACTGTTTCCGTTGATCATTTCTGGGTAGGCAGGACTCAGTTTCGTCAATGATTTCTGATTCTGAGGTAGTGTATGGGCGGTGACGATTTCAGCGTCAGCCGTGGAACTGGGTTCCGGTGATCATTTCTGGGTAGGCAGGGACTCAGTTTCGTCAATGATTTCTGATTCTGAGGTAGTCGATGGGCGGTGACGATTTCAGCGTCAGCCGTGGAACTGGGTTCCGGTGATCATTTCTGGGTAGGCAGGGACTCAGTTTCGTCAATGATTTCTGATTCTGAGGTAGTCGATGGGCGGTGACGATTTCAGCGTCAGCCGTGGAACTGTTTCCGTTGATCATTTCTGGGTAGGCAGGGACTCAGTTTCGTCAATGATTTCTGATTCTGAGGTAGTCGATGGGCGGTGACGATTTCAGCGTCAGCCGTGGAACTGGGTTCCGGTGATCATTTCTGGTAGGCAGGGACTCAGTTTCGTCAATGATTTCTGATTCTGAGGTAGTCGATGGGCGGTGACGATTTCAGCGTCAGCCGTGGAACTGGGTTCGGTGATCATTTCTGGGTAGGCAGGGACTCAGTTTCGTCAATGATTTCTGATTCTGAGGTAGTCGATGGGCGGTGACGATTTCAGCGTCAGCCGTGGAACTGGGTTCCGGTGATCATTTCTGGGTAGGCAGGGACTCAGTTTCGTCAATGATTTCTGATTCTGAGGTAGTGGATGGGCGGTGACGATTTCAGCGTCAGCCGTGGAACTGGGTTCCGGTGATCATTTCTGGTAGGCAGGGACTCAGTTTCGTCAATGATTTCTGATTCTGAGGTAGTCGATGGGCGGTGACGATTTCAGCGTCAGCCGTGGAACTGGGTTCCGGTGATCATTTCTGGAGTAGGCATGGACTCAGTTTCGTCAATGATTTTCTGATTCCTGAGGTAGTCATGGGCGGTGACGATTCAGCGATCAGCCGAGGAACTGGTTTCCGGTGATCATTTCTGGGTAGGCATGGGACTCAGTTTCGTCAATGATTCTGATTCTGAGGTAGTCGATGGCGGTGACGATTTCATACATCAGCATCAGCCGAGGAACTGGTTTCCGTTGATCATTTCTGGGTAGGTAGGGACTCAGTTTCGTCAATGATTTTCTGATTCTGAGGCAGTGTATGGGCGGTGACGATTTCAGCGTCAGCCGTGGAACTGGGTTCCGGTGATCATTTCTGGGTAGGCATGGACTCAGTTTCGTCAATGATTTCTGATTCTGAGGTAGTCGATGGGCGGTGACGATTTCAGCGTCAGCCGAGGAACTGTTCCGTTGATCATTTCTGGGTAGGTAGGGGACTCAGTTTCGTCAATGATTTCTGATTCTGAGGTAGTCGATGGGCGGTGACGATTTCAGCGTCAGCCGTGGAACTGGGTTCCGGTGATCATTTCTGGGTAGGCAGGGACTCAGTTTCGTCAATGATTTCTGATTCTGAGGTAGTCGATGGGCGGTGACGATTTCAGCGTCAGCCGTGGAACTGTTTTCGGTGATCATTTCTGGGTAGGCAGGGGCTCAGTTTCGTCAATGATTTCTGATTCTGAGGTAGTCGATGGGCGGTGACGATTTCAGCGTCAGCCGTGGAACTGGGTTCCGGTGATCATTTCTGGGTAGGCAGGGACTCAGTTTCGTCAATGATTTCTGATTCTGAGGTAGTCGATGGGCGGTGACGATTGCAGCGTCAGCCGAGGAACTGTTTCCAGTGATCATTTCTGGGTAGGCATGGACTCAGTTTCGTCAATGATTTCTGATTCTGAGGTAGTCGATGGGCGGTGACGATTTCAGCGTCAGCCGTGGAACTGGGTTCCGGTGATCATTTCTGGGTAGGCAGGGACTCAGTTTCGTCAATGATTTCTGATTCTGAGGTAGTCGATGGGCGGTGACGATTTCAGCGTCAGCCGTGGAACTGGGTTTCGGTGATCATTTCTGGGTAGCCATCGACTCAATTTCGTCAATGATTTCTGATTCTGAGGTAGTCGATGGGCGGTGACGATTTCAGCGTCAGCCGGGGAACTGGGTTCCGGTGATCATTTCTGGGTAGGCAGGGACTCAGTTTCGTCAATGATTTCTGATTCTGAGGTAGTCGATGGGCGGTGACGATTTCAGCGTCAGCCGTGGAACTTTCCGGTGATCATTTCTGGGTAGGCAGGGACTCAGTTTCGTCAATGATTTCTGATTCTGAGGTAGTGATGGGCGGTGACGATTTCAGCGTCAGCCGTGGAACTGGGTTCCGGTGATCATTTCTGGGTAGGCAGGGACTCAGTTTCGTCAATGATTTCTGATTCTGAGGTAGTCGATGGGCGGTGACGATTTCAGCGTCAGCCGTGGAACTGGGTTCCGGTGATCATTTCTGGGTAGGCAGGGACTCAGTTTCGTCAATGATTTCTGATTCTGAGGTAGTCGATGGGCGGTGACGATTTCAGCGTCAGCCGAGGAACTGTTTCCGTTGATCATTTCTGGGTAGGAGGGACTCAGTTTCGTCAATGATTTCTGATTCTGAGGTAGTCGATGGGCGGTGACGATTTCAGCGTCAGCCGTGGAACTGGGTTCCGGTGATCATTTCTGGGTAGGCAGGGACTCAGTTTCGTCAATGATTTCTGATTCTGAGGTAGTCGATGGGCGGTGACGATTTCAGCGTCAGCCGTGGAACTGTTTTCGGTGATCATTTCTGGGTAGGCAGGGACTCAGTTTCGTCAATGATTTCTGATTCTGAGGTAGTCGATGGGCGGTGACGATTTCAGCGTCAGCCGTGGAACTGGGTTCCGGTGATCATTTCTGGGTAGGCAGGGACTCAGTTTCGTCAATGATTTCTGATTCTGAGGTAGTCGATGGCGGTGACGATTTCAGCGTCAGCCGGTGAACTGGGTTCCGGTGATCATTTCTGGGTAGGCAGGGACTCAGTTTCGTCAATGATTTCTGATTCTGAGGTAGTCGATGGGCGGTGACGATTTCAGCGTCAGCCGTGGAACTGGGTTCCGGTGATCATTTCTGGGTAGGCAGGGACTCAGTTTCGTCAATGATTTCTGATTCTGAGGTAGTCGATGGGCGGTGACGATTTCAGCGTCAGCCGTGGAACTGTTTCCGGTGATCATTTCTGGGTAGGCATGGACTCAGTTTCGTCAATGATTTCTGATTCTGAGGTAGTCGATGGGCGGTGACGATTTCAGCGTCAGCCGAGGAACTGTTTCCGTTGATCATTTCTGGGTAGGTAGGGACTCAGTTTCGTCAATGATTTCTGATTCTGAGGTATGTATGGGCGGTGACGATTCAGCGTCAGCCGTGGAACTGGGTTCCGGTGATCATTTCTGGGTAGGCATGGACTCAGTTTCGTCAATGATTTCTGATTCTGAGGTAGTCGATGGGCGGTGACGATTTCAGCGTCAGCCGAGGAACTGTTTCCGTGATCATTTCTGGTAGGTGGGACTCAGTTTCGTCAATGATTTCTGATTCTGAGGTAGTGATGGGCGGTGACGATTTCAGCGTCAGCCGTGGAACTGGGTTCCGTGATCATTTCTGGGTAGGCAGGGACTCAGTTTCGTCAATGATTTCTGATTCTGAGGTAGTCGATGGGCGGTGACGATTTCAGCGTCAGCCGAGGAACTGTTTCCGTTGATCATTTCTGGGTAGGCAGGGACTCAGTTTCGTCAATGATTTCTGATTCTGAGGTAGTGTATGGGCGGTGACGATTTCAGCGTCAGCCGTGGAACTGGGTTCCGGTGATCATTTCTGGGTAGGCAGGGACTCAGTTTCGTCAATGATTTCTGATTCTGAGGTAGTCGATAGGCGGTGACGATTTCAGCGTCAGCCGTGGAACTGGGTTCCGGTGATCATTTCTGGGTAGGCAGGGACTCAGTTTCGTCAATGATTTCTGATTCTGAGGTAGTCGATGGGCGGTGACGATTTCAGCGTCAGCCGTGGAACTGGAATCCGCTGACGATTTCTGGGTAGGCAGGGACTCACTTAGGTAGTCGATGGGCGGTGACGATTTCAGCGTCAGCCGTGGAACTGGGTTCCGGTGATCATTTCTGGGTAGGCAGGGACTCAGTTTCGTCAATGATTTCTGATTCTGAGGTAGTCGATGGGCGGTGACGATTTCAGCGTCAGCCGTGGAACTGGGTTCCGGTGATCATTTCTGGGTAGGCAGGGACTCAGTTTCGTCAATGATTTCTGATTCTGAGGTAGTCGATGGGCGGTGACGATTTCAGCGTCAGCCGTGGAACTGGGTTCCGGTGATCATTTCTGGGTAGGCAGGGACTCAGTTTCGTCAATGATTTCTGATTCTGAGGTAGTCGATGGGCGGTGACGATTTCAGCGTCAGCCGTGGAACTGGGTTCCGGTGATCATTTCTGGGTAGGCAGGGACTCAGTTTCGTCATGATTTCTGATTCTGAGGTAGTCGATGGGCGGTGACGATTCACACGTCAGCCGAGGAACTGTTTCCGTTGATCATTTCTGGGTAGGTAGGGACTTCAGTTTCGTCAATGATTTCTGATTCTGAGTAGTCGATGGGCGGTGACGATTTCAGCGTCAGCCGTGGAAACTGGTTCCGGATGATCATTTTCTGGGTAGGCAGGGGAGCTCAGTTTCGTCAATGATTCTGATTCTGAGGTAGTCGATGGGCGGTGACGATTTCAGCGTCAGCCGTGGAACTGGGTTCCGGTGATAATTTCTGGGTAGGCATGGGACTCAGTTTCGTCAATGATTTCTGATTCTGAGGTAGTCGATGGGCGTGACGATTTCAGCGTCAGCCGTGGAACTGGTTTCGGTGATCATTTCTGGGTAGGCAGGGACTCAGTTTCGTCAAATTTCTGATTCTGAGGTAGTCGATGGGCGGTGACGATTTCAGCGTCAGCCGTGGAACTGGGTTCCGGTGATCATTTCTGGGTAGGCAGGGACTCAGTTTCGTCAATGATTTCTGATTCTGAGGTAGTCGATGGGCGGTGACGATTTCAGCGTCAGCCGTGGAACTGGGTTTCCGGTGATCATTTCTGGGTAGGCAGGGACTCAGTTTCGTCAATGATTTCTGATTCTGAGGTAGTCGATGGGCGGTGACGATTTCAGCGTCAGCCGTGGAACTGGGTTCCGGTGATCATTTCTGGGTAGGCAGGGACTCAGTTTCGTCAATGATTTCTGATTCTGAGGTAGTCGATGGGCGGTGACGATTTCAGCGTCAGCCGTGGAACTGGGTTCCGGTGATCATTTCTGGTAGGCAGGGACTCAGTTTCGTCAATGATTTCTGATTCTGAGGTAGTCGATGGGCGGTGACGATTTCAGCGTCAGCCGTGGAACTGTTTCCGGTGATCATTTCTGGGTAGGCAGGGACTCAGTTTCGTCAATGATTTCTGATTCTGAGGTAGTCGATGGGCGGTGACGATTTCAGCGTCAGCCGTGGAACTGTTTCCGGTGATCATTTCTGGGTAGGCAGGGACTCAGTTTCGTCAATGATTTCTGATTCTGAGGTAGTCGATGGCGGTGACGATTTCAGCGTCAGCCGTGGAACTGGGTTCCGGTGATCATTTCTGGGTAGGCAGGACTCAGTTTCGTCAATGATTTCTGATTCTGAGGTAGTCGATGGGCGGTGACGATTTCAGCGTCAGCCAGGACTTGTTCCGGTGATCATTTCTGGGTAGGCAGGGACTCAGTTTCGTCAATGATTTCTGATTCTGAGGTAGTCGATGGGCGGTGACGATTTCAGCGTCAGCCGTGGAACTGGTTTCCGTGATCATTTCTGGGTAGGCAGGGACTCAGTTTCGTCAATGATTTCTGATTCTGAGGTAGTCGATGGGCGGTGACGATTTCAGCGTCAGCCGTGGAACGGGTTCCGGTGATCATTTCTGGGTAGGCAGGGACTCAGTTTCGTCAATGATTTCTGATTCTGAGGTAGTCGATGGGCGGTGACGATTTCAGCGTCAGCCGTGGAACTGTTTCCGTTGATCATTTCTGGGTAGGCAGGGACTCAGTTTCGTCAATGATTTCTGATTCTGAGGTAGTCGATGGGCGGTGACGATTTCAGCGTCAGCCGTGGAACTGTTTCCGGTGATCATTTCTGGGTAGGCAGGGACTCAGTTTCGTCAATGATTTCTGATTCTGAGGTAGTGATGGGCGGTGACGATTTCAGCGTCAGCCGTGGAACTGGGTCCGGTGATCATTTCTGGGTAGGCATTGACTCACTTAGGTAGTCGATGGGCGGGTGACGATTTCAGCGTCAGCCGTGGAACTGGGTCCGGTGATCATTTCTGGGTAGGCAGGGACTCAGTTTCGTCAATGATTTCTGATTCTGAGGTAGTCGATGGGCGGTGACGATTTCAGCGTCAGCCGTGGAACTGGGTTCCGTGATCATTTCTGGGTAGGCAGGGACTCAGTTTCGTCAATGATTTCTGATTCTGAGGTAGTCGATGGGCGGTGACGATTTCAGCGTCAGCCGTGGAACTGGGTTCCGTTGATCATTTCTGGGTAGGCAGGGACTCAGTTTCGTCAATGATTTCTGATTCTGAGGTAGTCGATGGCGGTGACGATTTCAGCGTCAGCCGTGGAACTGGTTCCGGTGATCATTTCTGGGTAGGCAGGGACTCAGTTTCGTCAATGATTTCTGATTCTGAGGTAGTCGATGGGCGGTGACGATTTCAGCGTCAGCCGTGGAACTGGGTTCCGTGATCATTTCTGGGTAGGCAGGGACTCAGTTTCGTCAATGATTTCTGATTCTGAGGTAGTCGATGGGCGGTGACGATTTCAGCGTCAGCCGTGGAACTGGTTCCGGTGATCATTTCTGGGTAGGCAGGGACTCAGTTTCGTCAATGATTTCTGATTCTGAGGTAGTCGATGGGCGTGACGATTTCAGCGTCAGCCGTGGAACTGGGTTCCGGTGATCATTTCTGGTAGGCAGGGACTCAGTTTCGTCAATGATTTCTGATTCTGAGGTAGTCGATGGGCGGTGACGATTTCAGCGTCAGCCGTGGAACTGTTTCCGTGATCATTTCTGGGTAGGCAGGGACTCAGTTTCGTCAATGATTTCTGATTCTGAGGTAGTCGATGGGCGGTGACGATTTCAGCGTCAGCCGTGGAACTGGGTTCCGGTGATCATTTCTGGGTAGGCAGGGACTCAGTTTCGTCAATGATTTCTGATCTGAGGTAGTCGATGGGCGGTGACGATTTCAGCGTCAGCCGTGGAACTGGGTTCCGGTGATCATTTCTGGGTAGGCAGGGACTCAGTTTCGTCAATGATTTCTGATTCTGAGGTAGTCGATGGGCGGTGACGATTTCAGCGTCAGCCGTGGAACTGGGTTCCGGTGATCATTTCTGGGTAGGCAGGGACTCAGTTTCGTCAATGATTTCTGATTCTTCTGGGTAGTCGATGGGCGGTGACGATTTCAGCGTCAGCCGTGGAACTGGGTTCCGGTGATCATTTCTGGGTAGTCTGGACTCAGTTTTCGTCAATGATTTCTGATTCTGAGGTAGTCGATGGGCGGTGACGATTTCAGCGTCAGCCGTGGAACTGTTTCCGGTGATCATTTCTGGGTAGGCATGGACTCAGTTTCGTCAATGATTTCTGATTCTGAGGTAGTCGATGGGCGGTGACGATTTCAGCGTCAGCCGTGGAACTGTTCCGTGATCATTTCTGGGTAGGCAGGGACTCAGTTTCGTCAATGATTTCTGATTCTGAGGTAGTCGATGGGCGGTGACGATTTCAGCGTCAGCCGTGGAACTGGGTTCCGGTGATCATTTCTGGGTAGGCGGGACTCAGTTTCGTCAATGATTTCTGATTCTGAGGTAGTCGATGGGCGGTGACGATTTCAGCGTCAGCCGTGGAACTGGTTTCCGGTGATCATTTCTGGGTAGGCAGGGACTCAGTTTCGTCAATGATTTCTGATTCTGAGGTAGTCGATGGGCGGTGACGATTTCAGCGTCAGCCGAGGAACTGTTTCCGGTGATCATTTCTGGGTAGGCAGGGACTCAGTTTCGTCAATGATTTCTGATTCTGAGGTAGTCGATGGGCGGTGACGATTTCAGCGTCAGCCGTGGAACTGGGTTCCGTGATGATTTCTGGGTAGGCAGGGACTCAGTTTCGTCAATGATTTCTGATTCTGAGGTAGTCGATGGGCGGTGACGATTTCAGCGTCAGCCGTGGAACTGTTTCCGGTGATCATTTCTGGGTAGGCAGGGACTCAGTTTCGTCAATGATTTCTGATTCTGAGGTAGTCGATGGGCGGTGACGATTTCAGCGTCAGCCGAGGAACTGTTTCCGTTGATCATTTCTGGGTAGGCAGGGACTCAGTTTCGTCAATGATTTCTGATTCTGAGGTAGTGTATGGGCGGTGACGATTTCAGCGTCAGCCGTGGAACTGGGTTCCGGTGATCATTTCTGGGTAGGCAGGGACTC
>JAAWWB010002196.1:0-16810 GCA_018804465.1 Populus tomentosa | reverse complement strand
TCACCGGTGGAAGATTCTAGCCAAGAAGTGGGAAACAGCTGTAGTCGCCAGCAAAACCTCTCTAGCACCATTTTTTTTTCCCTAAACCCCAAACCACAAACCCTAACCCCTAACCCTAAACCCTAAAACCCTAAACCCTAAACCCTAAAATCCTAAACTTTTTTTTGGAAAAGGTAAGATATATTAAAAAAGAAAATAATTCTTTACATTAGTACGAGAGGCATACCCCAAGAATAATGAAAAGGAAAAGAGCCGGTTTGGAGATTAATGCATGAATTCTATGTGAACAGTATCCATGAATTAATTTTTGCTCAATCATTATAAAGAAAAGAACGTAGATAACCATGCAAGGCTTCCACGTGAACAGTTGCTGAACAGTTGGTAATGAAGAATTAAATTGCATCTGGTGCTTCGAAGAATACCGCTATGTAGCTGGAAAACCATGGTTGTGGCTGGTTGAAAGAAGGCCCCAAACATTCTGAACAACAAATGGAATGCCGCCTTTATGTTCCATAGTAGTGATGTGCAGCCTTACATGTTGAAAGATTGCCTCAGCTATACTTTGAGGTGATTGAAACGTGTTGTTGAAGACACGATTATTTCTCTCATGCCAAACAAAGTATACTGTTGATGATAGCAGGAGCCTTGGTATAAGATGAGTTATGTCATTCTTCTTTTGATAGACTGATGAAGCCCAGCGTATGAGATGCTGCCATGTATAGATCGGCCACTGCATGTTGGCTTTTGCATTGACTATTTGCCAAATAAGTAGTGATGTTGTGCATTGAAAAAACAAATGTTCATGAGTTTCCGTATGATGACTACATAAAATGCAGATGTTGTGCTCTATTATTCCCACTGAATTCAGACTGTCCATAGTCTGTAATCTGCCAAGGCATGCAAGCCAGAGAATGAATGATTGCCTTGGTATGTGACCGGGAAACCATAACAAGTGGTGCATATTGTTAATTGGTTTTTTTTCTCGTAAAAGTTCCCAAGCTGAGGCAATAGTGAATGTTCCTAATGAGTGCCCCGTCCACACACAATGATCTTTTGTGTGTATTTTGGGTTGGAATAGAATGGAGTTCCATATTGCATGCAATATAGATATGTCCCAAGGAAAATTACATTGCCCTTCAATGATGATATCTAAAACCCTTGTTGTCCATGGTAGTCCTGTGGATGTTAGAGTTCGGATTGTATGGGAGACTATGAACCGTTTCCCATCTGGAAGCCAGTAGTCATACCATAGAGATGTTGAAGACCCATTGCCAATACTTTTGATGAACCAGCCTCTATAATAGTCACGGCTCTGCAAAATTTTTCTCCATGACCAAGATGGGTTAGATGGAATGTTGATGTGCCAAAGTGATCTGTCCCGAAGCAAGTTTTTGTTAACCCATGATACCCATTTGGATTCTCCATGTATGAGCAGACGCCATATATGTTTGATAGTTGCTACCTTATTCCATGCTTTTAGACGTTTGATTCCTAAGCCTCCCTCCTGCAGGGAATAACAGATGGAGCTCCAAGCAACCTTTGCTCTGACTGTAGATAATGAAGTGCCTTTCCACAGGAATGCTGCCATAATGCTCTCAAGCTTCTTTATAGTTGCACCTGGAAGTATGAAAATTGATGACCAATATACTTGGATAGAAAACAAGATAGATTTGATCAACTGAAGCCGACCTACATATGTTAGAGAAGTAGATGTCCACAGCTTAATTCTTCTTGTTATGCGCTCCACCAGTGGTATGCAATTTGCATGAGTAAGTCGGGTTGATATAAGAGGAACACCAAGATGTTTAACAGGTAGAGTTGTTTCTTCTATGCCTAGCCTGGTTGCAATTGTGGTTCTCAATACTGCATCAATGCCGGACATGTAGAGCTTGCTCTTTGCATGATTTATTGTTAAACCCGAGAGGGATGAGAACCGGGATAAGCTTGTTTTCAACACCTCTATGGAGCCAATATCAGCATGGCAGAATAGCATTAGGTCATCTGCAAAACTAAGATGAGTTAAATTAGTGGACTTGCATCTCCAATGATACTTGAATGTAGGGGACTGAACTGCACGGTGAATGATGCCTCCAAACCCTTCCATGGCCAAGACAAAGAGGTATGGTGACAGGGGATCGCTTTGACGAATGCCTCTTGTGGATTTGAAAAAACCATGCATTGTTCCATTAAGGCTGATGCTGTAATGAGCTGAAGTGATGCAAGTAGTAATCCATTTGATCATGTCCTGTGGAATAGATATAGCATTAAGGCTGGCAATAATATACTCCCAACTGACAGTATCAAATGCTTTCTTCAAATCAATTTTCAGGGCACACCGACCTTGCCCTGTGTTGAGATGATAATTGTGCATTAATTCCTGTGTGAGGAGGATGGCATCCGAAATGCTTCTTCCAGGTAAGAATGCAGATTGAGAGAGACCGATCACATCAGTAAGTGCATCCTTTAATCTGTTGACAATCAGCTTGGAAATGTATTTATATAGCACATTACAACAGGAAATGGGGCGAAAATCATTCATGCTTGTAGGGTTTTCCAGTTTTGGAACCAGAGCAACCACTGTTGCATTAACACACTGAGGCAGAGCATTGTTGGAGAAGAAATACCTTACTATAGCGATAAAATCAACGTTGATAATGTCCCAACATTTTTTGAAAAAGAGTGCATTATATCCATCCGGGCCTGGTGATTTATTATCAGGGATTGAGAACAAAGCTAATTTGATATCATCATTAGAGATAGGGGCAATGCAAGCTGAACTTGAAGCTTCTGATATTTTATTGGGGAATATGTCCATAACTTCTGCCGTTTGTGTGCAATTTGGAGCTGTTAACAAACGCTCAAAATATGTGGCTGCCATGTTCCCTATCTCCTGCTGATCATGGACTAAGTTGCCATCTTCGTCCTGCAAAGTATGAATTTTGTTTCTTACCTGACAGTGCAATAAGGATTTTTGGAAGAATTTTGTGTTCTGGTCTCCTAGATGCAACCACTGAATTCATGATTTCTGTTTGAAGAAGGACTCTTCATCTTTGCATAACTGCATATATTAGGATGCAAGGTGTCGTTCAGCAGCTCTAGCAGCAGGCTGTGTAGGGTTCTCATCAAGGGTGAATTGGGCTGATATCCATGCAGCTTTAGCTTGGGCCACTCTACTGGTTATTGAACTTATATGCTGTTGATAGAGCTGACGTAATGGGGTCTTCAGGCGCTGTAATTTTGTTGTCAATTTGAACATGGGATTACCATTGACAGGGTGAGACCAAGATTCATGGACAGTAGGCAAAAAATCCGTTCGGTCAACCCATGCATTCAAGAATTTGAATGAAGATCGACGAGGACGGTTGTGGCTCTGAAGTTGTAATACCATTGCACTGTGATCAGAAATTGTTCGAGGTTGGAAATTTGCATGTGCTGTAGACCACTGTGAAAATAGACAAGGGTTGCCAAATATCCAGTCAAGTTTCTTTTGAATGGTGTTATCTCCATGTTGTCCATTGTGCCATGAATACTTGAGGCCCGTGTATGGAACTTGTAGCAATTCAGACTCTGTAATGCATGCATTAAAATCATCTTGATAGCTAGGCCAATGAGTATCCCCTCCCGAGCGATCACTAGCTTGCAGTATGGCATTAAAATCGCCTAACACTATCCATGGGGTTCTAGTAGTAGACTGACTTTCATGAGTAAGATAATCCTAGAGGGATAACCTGGCAGCTGGATTGTTGTGTCCATAGATAAATGTAATTCTAATGGGTGAAGGAGAGCTTACTTGAGTGATCTCACAAGTCAACCATTGGGGGGTTGAATGTATGCAGGTGAGGTTTAGTTTCTAAGAATTCCAGCCAATGAGAATTCGGTAGGTTGGTGAGGAATGTATGTTGGAGCAGTATTTCCAGTAGGAAGGAGCAAGAAGTTGTTCAACCGAAGCTAAATTAGCAGCAGCTACCTTTGTTTCCAAGAGTCCAAAAATGTCAAGATTGTTTTTTTTGCCCATTCATGAGCAGTTTTTTATTTGTTGAGGCCATTTAGACCCCATATGTTCCAGCTTCCAATTATGAACATTTATTTGGATGATATACACAGCCTGCAAATTAATGGCCCTTGGCCTCCTTGCGCTTTCGACCCCCCTTCTTTTTCCTAATTGTCTTAGGAGATGGAGATGGGGATTGAGGCACAATGGCAATACGTGGTGCTGAAGTTGGTGAATTTCCACCCAATGTTTCTATAGCAGTGGAGGAATTACCACCCAATGTGTCTATGGCAGTGGATGATGTGTCACTAATGGTTTGTAAAGAGTCCATTTTGCTTTCTACACATTCATGTGCATTTAAGTGGTGATGTTCAAACACAGAAAATGTATTGTCTGCAGCCTTACTAGATGCACTGTCATCCTCTAGTACCCGTAAAAGATGTATTGGAGCAGGGTTAATTTGTGGTGGTAATGGATCAATTATTATTTGTGGTAGAGATAGAGGCAGGGGTTTGGGGGAAAGGGGTAGCACTGGAATGTTGTGAGGTATAGGTGATGTTGGTTGTATGGCTGTGGGGATAGGGAGGGTTAATGTGGTTTGAATGTTGGCTTCTGTGGATATGTTTGCATCTGGTAAAGTGACAATATTTGGTTTGTCAATGGGTTCATCTGTGGCTGAAATAAAAGGCAATATTGTGGGTGTTGGTAGTGGGGGACGTGGTGAAGGCTGGTCATTTGTGGCTGGTGAAGTGGTGGGGTTTAGGATTGATGGTATTGGACAGGAGTGCCCAAAAACATTGCATTTGCCATAGGGAGATGGTTTCCACTCATAATCGACAGTAACGGTTATAGGCTCAGCAGACAAAGGGCAATCAATATCAAAACTATGAATAAATGGTAGTGAAGCATCAAGTTCAACACACAATCTTGCATAATCTAACCTGTTGCAGCTGTAAGTGAGAGCATCACATGATAGGGGTCGGCCAACCATACTTGCAGCTAAACTTAATCCTTGTTTAGACCAAAGAGGGAACGAGAGGCCATGGAGTCGGATCCACACAGGCAAAGTGGATATTTTACCTTGTCAAATTTAAACCGTGGATGCCATTGCTGAAGGATTATATTCTTTCCTCCAAACATTTATGGTCCCTTCTCTAGGACTGCATGCAAATCCTTTTCTGTTTTAAACCGAAATAACATGAAGCCATTGGTTGTTGTCATTACATTCTCAAGGCCAAATGGACACCAAACTCGAGATGCAATTGCATTCACAGCATGAAAAGGCATTTTAAAACCTGGAAAAAAACCTACAATACACCTCGTCCATTGAGATGTATTCTCCAATAACTCTTGTTCAGTGATCTTAAGACAGTGTCCAGTCGGTTGCCGTGGGATAGGATCCAAAGTGAATCTTGTGCTAGAGTCGAAGACCCTAACTCTATCTGCCCATGAACTGGTTGTAGGTGCAGATTTGGTGGTTTGCGCCTTGTTGTTAAGGTTTTTTGTGGTTTTGGTTGTCGACATGATGAAGGGGGTTAAGGTACTGAGAGATATGAAGGAGTTTTAGGGAGGAGTATGGAACAAGCAAAAAAAGGGATCAGTGAAAAGTTATTAGGCAGGCTATTGAAAGAAAGTGCTTCGGTGAAGGGTTAAAGCAATGGTTGTGGAGTGTTTTGGCGATGGGATCAGCATTGATGGAGGTCACCGGCGATCAGGCAGTAGGCAACCGGCTTCTTCTTCAAAGTCGCTCTCAGCAGCTTTGCTCTCACCATTTTTTCCCTAAACCCAAAACCCGAAACCCGAAACCCTAAACCCTAAACCCTAAACCCAAAACCCAAACCCTAAACCCTAACCCCTAAACCCTAAACACTAAACCCTAAACCCTAAACCCTAAACTTCTTTTTTTTTTTTAAATTAGCACCGGGTGTCCGATCCGAAGCCCGACTAATCCCGGGGGAGCACAGGTCCTCGGTAAGAAGTTTCCCGCAAGTGCACCACGGTTAAATCAGGGGCTTCGCCCAAGTCCGATGGCCCCACGGAATTGTTTGCACCAGGCAAGACTCGAACCTGGGAACTTAGACAGGAGCAAACTGCCAAGTCCCAGCTCTTATCCGCTAGGCCAACCCCATGAGGTTAACCTAAACCCTAAACCCTAAAACCCTAAACCCTAATTTTTTTTTTTTTGGAAAAGTTTAAGTTGTATTAAAAAAGATGAAAAGTTATATACATAGTTACGAGGGGTATACCCCAAGATGATTAATCTAGGACAAAAATATATAATGAAAATTTAAGGAAAAGAATGCTAACATGCATCCTAGAACAGAGTTAAAAAAAACAATTAAATGGAGTAATAAAACAAATCTTGCATGGGCTCTACATGAACAGGAACATCACGTAACCATTCCTTGTTTCCATTTTTGCTATTCTTGTGGCCTTTAGAATTCATGTAGCTGGTAGGATCTGCTGCAACATAGTAGGATGTATAGCTTCGGTTTCTTAAAGTCGCCAGGTGGTTCTGAAATTTTTTGGGATTTTCCTTTGATCCTTCTCCATCAAGACTGATCGGATAGTTTCAAAAATTTCCCCACTCAGAACCTGCGGACTTTTAAAAGCTTGGTTGAAGATTCTGTTGTTTCTCTCATACCAAACAAAGTAAACTGTTAAGGATAGAATTTGCCTGGCTAGGAGATTAGAGAAAACCTTGTTGTCCTTCAATCTTGCAGCAGCCCAAATAAGTAAATCGTGCCAGGACAGATTTGGCCATATCATGAGACTTTTTGCCCTGAGAGTTTTCCATACCATGGCTGAGTAGCTGCATTGAAAGAAAAGGTGATCGTGTGTTTCATTTTGTAGTCCACAAAGTGAGCATGTGGCAGACGAGATGACCTGGAAAGAAAACAGCCTGTCCTTAGTGTGCAAACGGCCCATTGAAGCAAGCCAGAGAATGAATGCATGACGAGGTATATGTTCAGGAAACCAGATGAGATGGAATATGGAGTTGATAGGTCTTGTATCTCTTAGCAACTCCCATGCAGAGTCAATTGTAAATTTGCCTGAAAGAAGTCCTTTCCAGCTGCAGATGTCCGGTTGATGAGGTTGAGGGAGGAACTGCATAGAGTTTCAGATTGGTTGAAGGTCAGGATGACCATTTGGGAAAGACCATCTGCCTTCTGAAATTATAGAAGAAACCTTTGCATCACATGCAAACCCAGTTAAGGGGAAGAGGAAAGGGAGTTTC
The DNA here is from genome assembly GCA_018804465.1 of Populus tomentosa. Classification (NCBI taxonomy): domain Eukaryota; kingdom Viridiplantae; phylum Streptophyta; class Magnoliopsida; order Malpighiales; family Salicaceae; genus Populus; species Populus tomentosa. Next base: position 9,581 of record JAAWWB010002196.1, on the reverse strand, counting down.
ATGACCCATACCTTCTGAATTTAACTAAGTTTGAGGAAGGTTTGACACTATTCTTTTCTCTTCAGCTGCTGGTTCTCCTCCTTCTTCTTCCTCTCACGTTTTTCAGCTCTCTTTTTCCTCTCCTCTATGCAGCTGCCCACTCCTCTCTCAAGGTCTCATCTCTCCCTCACAAGTTCACAAGGCAATCTCTACTGGTTTGATTAACGTTTCTGTTGTGAAAGGGGAAGGGAAGAAGGGCATGTAGCTGCTGGTTTGGGAAGAAGATGGATCATTCTCTCTCCCCTCTTTGTATTTATACTACCCATCAAATGAAATGGGTTGTTTGGATGTTGGTTTAGGTGTGTTCTTATCCTTGTTTGGTTTATCTAAAACCAGTTTTACCCCACCCTCCCAACTCTGCGTCACTGTTGATTGAGAAATCGGCAGCGAAAATTGCATCGCTGTCGATTTCTGCTTCGACAGCGAAAACAGCGTCGCTACCGATCCAGAAATCGGCAGCAGAAACTGCGTCGCTGCCGATTTCTGTATCGATAGTGAAGGCTGCGTCGCTGCCAAATCCAGAATCAGCAGCGAATACTGCGTCGCTGCTGATTTCTGCATCGGCAGCGAAGACTGCATTCATCATCATCTCTCTCTCTCTCTCTCTCTCTCTCTCTCTCTCTCTCTATATATATATATATATATATATATATTTTTTTTTTTTTTTTTCTTTGGATGTTTACATTAATATTTTCAATTAAATATTTAACTTTGTTAAAGTTAATGTTTTATAATATTTTGTTTGGTTTGCCTTTTAAATCATTACTCTAAAAACATGTGTTGTCTGATTTGGTATTGGTATTGTTGTGCAGTTTTGTACAATGCCATTATAACCATCTTAGTGAGCATTTTCTAGTGAAGCAACAATAAATCTTCAAATGCAATTAATAAGTTTAGTTAATTTAATAATATAATAAAAATAAAAAAATATTGATAAAAAATAAAATGATAAAAAATAACACAGTAGAGGCTCGCAGTTGAAGTAGAGGCCCGCAGCAACATTCATTTTCGCACACGGCAACCTTTTTCTTTCAAGGTTCAAAGCGGAACGAAAATAAAAAAGAGGAAGATTTAGCCTGTTATGCTACATGAAATGCAAAATTCCATTAATTGCAAATGGTCGGACAAGTTTCACAATCACTACAAGAAAGAATACATTCTTGAATCCTTACCAAATTAAAGACCATGGTTCATAATCATTACAAGGATGGTACCGAATAAAGTCAAATTATATCAAGGGAGACATGCCACCATATCATTCATATATTCCACATTGTCATTTCCCTTGTGATCATTCACATTACTGCTACATTTCATATCTGGGATTCACCCTAGATGCCTGAAATCAAGAAGAGCAATTAGACTGTAATTTTCTTTTTCTGAGAAAAAATAATCAATTTAGGGACAAGAAGCAGCATATCTGCTTGAATATTTTGAATGAATAGTAACATTATATTCCCCAATTATTCAAGGGAGATAACATCAGCCCAAAACACATCTCCAGAATGTCTTCATTCTATGGCACAAAGGAATACAGAAGAATTAACCAAACAACAGCACAAGATTATTTACAAATCAAAGTAGAGGATTGGAAGTAGGTTATAAATATCTGGAAGTCTCTTTCGTTATTCCCACATGCCAACTCAGTCAAGCTTTGAAAGAAAGAAGTAAGAACGATAATTTGTTCACTCATGCACCATGACTAGCACTATATACAAACAAGGCAATGATCTTTGTGCATATCAACTTCCTCACCAAAGGGGTGGGTACCTAAAAATTCAAAGACAATTGAATAATAGAAAAGACTTGTCTTTTGAGGATTTGGTGCCCAAGTCAACAATTCTTGACATGAATGGTTACTGGACCAGAAAGATTGCCTGAACTAGAGATGATTATTTTATGTACAGTTCAGTTTTTATCTATAAAAACAACCAAACCGAAATTTTGAAAAAAAAACCGAAACCAATTCCAACCGACCGGTTTCAGTTCGGTTCAGTTCAGTTCAGTTTGGTTTTTTTATGGAAAAAACCAAAACCAAGATAAGCAATGCAATGTCATTAAAATATGTACTTAATCACAACACCATCTCCATAAACAACCAAGATATTTACAAGAAATTAACCATTTGAATAGGCTTTTAGTATACTTCACTGCAAAAGTTGCAGATATACCTGCAGCCTTGGTAGCTGAGGCTGATAAAGCTTTATGTGGTTGTAGCTCAACAGCTGTCTCCTTGGTAAGGATGGCAACCCCGGCCATGACTTGCACAAGTAGTGCTTTCCCTTTTCTATGCCCACATACAAGGCAGTGAGGTGGTAGCCACACCCACCCCAGGAATATTTATTGAGCATAAACGAAAAAGATAATCTTGCTGTTTCTGAAGCATTCTCAAGGTACGGACAAAAAACAACCGATGAACCGCATCCCCAATTACAGAATAACAGAGAAAGAAATCTTATTATAAAGAACTGAAAAAGAACGCTTAGATGGACTCCTGTTGAGCGCTAAGGTTTGGGAGTGCTGCTGAGATGATACAAATTGAAGAATAAAGACAGGAAGGTGGCGTGTTTATGTCTTTAAAGGGAGGGGGCGGCTGCTAGGATTACTGGGTTTAGGTTAGAATATAAAGCATTTTTTTTTTCATGTATAGTACCTTTTTCTTTTAATATGAACCGGTTTGGTTCGGTTCGGGTTTATCGGTTTCAACATTACAAAACCAAAACCGAACCGAACCGAACTGGAAGTTTTCTAGATATTATAATCAGTTTAATCATGATTTTTTTTTTGTTCGGTTTTTTCAGTTAATTTTTTTTCAGTTTAATCGGTTTATTGGTTTTTTTGCTCACCCCTGGCATGAACTATAGCCCTAACTTCCCAGGTGACAGCTAATCATACTTGGGCATAGTTTTAATATCCCTGGATTTGACAGCATGGGAATAAAGGCTAGGAAGAAAGAAACCCAATGGAAGGTCCAGATGCAAAGTCTGGAACTTCCAGTTCCATTGGAAACATAAATCTTAATTGGTAAAGATCTGGAAGGTTCAATGAGCGTATTCCAGTGCCCCTTTCCTTAACCAACTGGGAAGTATAATAATCTTTATCCAATCTAGCAAGGGATTCTATTAAATCCAGTCTATGAATACTTCAAGCATGCCTAATAACCAGAGCACAAAGGGTAAGTATAGTATCTATTGCTCCCAGATAACCCCCTCCCTCCCAAGATGCAACTAAACTTGAAGATTCCAATGATAGGCAGTCTTCCTCCATTTCTCTTCATTTTTTTCATCTTTTTCATTCTTGTTGCTCTCCATTGTAATTCAAGACACTGAGATTTTTCTTGTTCTACATTCAACCATGGGGGCTACAAACTAGTGATTGCCCCTAATATGATATTAAATCAGCTGGACTCAGATTTTTTTTTATTGAATCTTTAAAGAAAAATCAATTTAGATATGCAGGGATTGATTGAGTTTTGAAACAGTAAAATCTGAAAGAATTCCAAGATCAAAAGGTGCAACTTCTATCAATTCTAGCTCAAAGATAGTGAGAGTATTGATGCTACATACCTCTTGCAAAAGTCAGTGACGTATCGCGATCCATTGTAGAAAATGAACCACATCAACACGATCACCAGAATATCTGCCAAAGTTTAGGAACTCACAAAATCGAATTCAATATTCAAAATAAATTAAGACAGAAAGATGAAATAATAAGGATCTATCTGATCTGATAAAATAAAGGAGGATACTGAAAAGGCAACGCTCCCACCAATCCAACATGAAAAGACCAAAAGTGACATTATAGAGGTAGATCTTACGTTGAACCCAGTTCATTGCTCTTGAGCCTGAAAAGAACAACAGATATGTTGGAAACGAAAGACAGGAATAAGATCTGTTGAGAAAGGAGAGGTTATTACATTGCTAATTTTGAAATAGTTGATTTAGAGTCTCTAGGTAAGAGATTGGTCTTGTGATTTTGCAGGCCTTGTCTGGTGTAAGTTTTAAAGGTTTGCTTGTTATATGTTACAAGTTTGGAAAAGAAAAATCATTAATCTTATTGCACACCACATCAAAAGAAAACACACAAAATCAACCACAAACCACACCAAACACAAGATCTACAATCAATGTATAGCAATTAGGACTCAAACTTCAACAAGATAAATTGCAAAGCTTCATCACAAGAGCTTCTTAAGAGAAGAATGAAACAACTCAACAAGATAAAAGGAGAGAGAACCATATCTCCAACAAAGATCTTTCTTTCAGCCTCCATGTCATTCCTAGGAGAAAGTCAAGAAAAACTCTTACCAAATGCCCAGAAAAACAAATTACAACCCCATCAACCAAACAAAATACCTACACAGCATATAGACCTTAAAAAGGAATACAAGACAAAAGCTAGACAAAAGAAAATCTACAAAGAACAGATATGCATATCCAGTTATCGGCCACTCTTCATCTTCTCAAAATCAATAACCAAAGCGAAAAATAAGGCACAAAATCAATTCTTATTCTCTCTTTATCTCATTCAAAAAAAGAATTTCAAGTTCAAATCAATTAAAATAAAAATAAGTTAAATTATAAAAAAAGATTCGATCTATGAATCTCTCATTTCAATTCATGCATTCTATTCTTAAAATTAAAACACAATCAAACAAGCGGATAATTCATATGCAAAACAGTTCAAACTTAATAACTCACCTAAACACCAGATCCTTAGATCAAATAGCAATCAAGCCAAAATGAAACACAAGAGTCCCTAAAAAATATTGAGACCCTAAGCCTACTTGTTTTTGCTTGAAAAAAAATACTAATATAATATCTCGGAAAAGGAAACAAAAAGAGAAACTTTTTTGCGTTAAATAAAATAGTTATGAGAGAGATAGTACCTGAGGGAGTACTTGCAAAAAGATGGAAAATTTCAGAGAAAAAGTTTCCAAACGCGGAGCTTTCTTGAAAGTTTCCTTTGGAGAAGTCAATGGCCGTTACAATTGAGGTAGTCGTCGTTGCAAGCGGCTCGGCCGAGGTTCCGATGGCTAATGTATCATAGACTTTTCATAGGACACAAGTATCATTTTAAAATTCAAAGGGAACATGGGGTCATTTTATATTTTGTTTAAACAATGAACATTAAAATAATTTTTTGGGAAAAAAATTGAAGTTTGTTTTAAGGATTTAAATAAACAATGAACATTTTATATTTTGGGGTCGTTTTGTTTTCTATGAACAATAAAAAGATTTAAATTCTCTAGTAATAAAAAATTAAAGCTTCATTCTTGAGCATTTCATTTTTATCTTCTAAAAATATAAAATAAAATAAAAAATTATTAATAAGTTACAAATACACGCCGGCAAGTAAAAGCTATTTGCACCCTTCAAACAGCATCCGCCACCTTTATTAGTGGTGTTGGAAGCGTGTTGTCGTCCTCTTCCTATAGATACAGTGCATATAGATGGAGGAGTGACGATTAGTTGTTGGTGTTGTTTCTTTTTTTTTTTCCTCTTCTTCTCCCTCCCCTCCTCCATAAAAAAAAAAAAGAGTACAAGTTTGTCCTTTTTATTTTTAGTATTTCAATTCAAGTCCCTATTCTTTTGATTTATAATTTTTGTTCTTAACTCTTTTATAAAAATTTTATTTGTTTTCAATTTAGTCATTTAATTACAATTTGTCATGCATTATGTTTTCTAATTCCACCCTTATTCTTTTTATTTCTATTTTTTTCATTTATTCTTTTATTAAGTTTTATTGGTTTTAAATTTTATTATTATGTTAATCTTTGAGTCACATAGTAATGTTTTTATATATTTTGATGATAAAAATTAAATGGAAAATAGACAAATGATATTCTTGTTTGAGAATAATAAGTATGAAGATTTATATGAAGAAATCAATCAACAAAATATATAAAAACATTTGAAGAAATCAATCAACAAATCCAAGATATCATTTAATTAACTGATAAAAACTTAATGTTTAAACAGGTTTATATGAAGATCATATTAATAAGTATGAAGAATTAAATGAAGAAATCAATCAACAAATCCAAGATGCAAAGCAAGCGAAGATTTAGTTTTTAAATATTCATTTTAGTGCTAAATGTATAATTTTTTATATATTACTTGATAGCACAATTAAAATGAACTTATATACTTCACATTACATGCATTACAGGATTTATATATAATTTGATAAAATCTAGATTAGCCTGCTCAAGATTCATTAAGTTTAAAATTGTCAAAATTAATATTTTGCATGAAGTGGTCGACCGCTTGACTATAGTAAATGAACCAGTTGACCACTTGTTCATTAAAGATAGGCACTTTGAAATTTGTAGGAACCAATCAACTAATCGGTTTGAATAATATAAATTAGTCGACTGTTTTAGTTATTAGTGACTAGTTTCTTTTGTAAATATATAAATAATTCTCATTCTTGCCAAAATAAAAGAGGATTTTGAACAAACATGATATAAAAGCTATTCTAAAAGAAAAGCCAACTAAAAATTATCAATCCTAAAATGCTCTAAAGTTGTGCTAAATGAACCTTCATATTTTAGGATAAGAATACAATTTCTCACACTCATTAAGTGCTACTCAGTGTGTTATAAGGATTATAGATTGAATTTTGTTATCTACTTTTTAAGAGAGTATTGTTACAAATCAAAAAATTATAAACCTTAAAGAATTTAGGTGAAAAACTCTTAGCCATTGACGAGGTATATCACCAATGTGGAAAAATCTTGAATAAAGTATTTCTTCAAAAGGTGAAAAGAAGCTTGGTGAGAATTCATCAAGGACATTGCAATCTTTAGCTCAGATTAGTACATAATACAATGCTTGAGTACAATTTGGTACTTAAAGTGTGGATGTAAGTTTGTTGAACCACGTTAAAAACTGAGTTTGCAATTTCTTTTTCTTATCTATTTATTTTAAGCACTTTAATTATATTGTTTGGTTATTGTGTTTAATTGAATTGAATTGTATTATTTATTAATATTAGTAGAACACCTAATTCATCCATTTAGGTTTTATTTTTGTATTGATCCTAGAACAACACATTCAATCAAAGTTTATGGTACATTATTTTTTCTAATTTAATCCATATTCTTTTGATTTTTTTTCTTTTGTTAAAATTAATTTTCTTATGGAATTAACCCTCCAATCAAATATCTTTGGTTACCCTTAATTTTTTTTTTTTTTGGATTTTCACCCTTATTTTTTTTATTATTTTTCCTGGTTTAATCCTTCCGTGTTTTATTTGTTAAGGATTGGGATTTGTGGTTTTTCCATTCACAATGCTTCTGATCTAATGACTTGTATTATGAGTTTGAAAAGCTAACGCGGGCTAACATTATTTTTTGTCTCATTTTGTTTTTTAATTTCATCATTCAACATTATAATTTTTTTTAAAAAAAAAAGATTGACTTTATGGTTTTCTTCAATTTCTTTTCTATCGAGTTGTTTTGATCTCATAACTTGACCCATAAGTTTTGTGGGTTAACCCAGGTTTTGATTTCATTTTATTATTTTGGAATATATTCATTTTGTCATTTCTCTCATTATTTTATTCATTAAACACGTTACCAGTTTCTTTGTCTTTACGAATTCTAAAACATAATTCATTTTATAGAGGTCATCCCCTCCATTATATATCACTTGCAGTCTTACGTTTACATGGCAGGTTATACATCCGCATATTTAAATTATAAATTTTCTAGGGTTTCACAATTCTTCTGGTAATAGGCTTGCTAAGGGATGACAACATGGTATAGATATTGATAAGAATTCTAGAAAAGTTCATTGCAAGTATTTTAAAAAAATTATCAGTTGAGGTATTTTTCGTTTCAAACAGCATTTGGCTTGCACTCGTAAAGATGTTGAGTCATGTCAGCAAGTACCAGAAAATCTTAAACAATACCATTACAACAAGACCACTTTGAAAAATCTCTATATTTTTCACCATTTTAAAAAAAATCTTCAAAAAATCTTTGCATTTTTCACTTGGGTATGTTACCAATTACAATAAGACCACCTCAAAAAACTGTTTTTAATTTTCTCTAGGTAGGTCACCCACAATAATTCGACTACTTCAAAATCTATGAATTTTTAAAAGAAAAATCTTCCAACTTTTACTCAAAGTGTGCTTTCTAGCCCTCAAAAGGATTAATCATTTCTCAATATGATGAGTCCATCATCTCTCATTCTTTTTTTTTTCCTTCTTTACAACGCTTATTATCTAAAGTCTCTTATGAGACTTTCTATCGTAAGAATTATAAAGAAGGGGGCAAATGTCATAACCCAATTATGGGTTATTCCCAAAAAAATCAATTTTATTCCCCAACCTTCTATCCCCGAGTATGGTCCGTTCAGGCATATTAACATCAAAACTGCTTTGGTGACTGGCCTAAAGTTGTGAACTCGGGCAGCCTTGGACTGTCAAATTTGGCAGTTCAAGGTACATACCTTGAACCAACGGTTTGGATTCTTCCAATCAAATCAAGGGCTAAATTTTTTTTCCAGTGAAGACAAGATCGCCTTCTTCTACTGCTTATAAATAGAGGTGGATTTCATGGCCTGAGGGGGGAGAAAATCAAGTCCAAAATTGGAAAAAAACCAGCTTCCTCCCTAGTTTTTTTCCAGCCAACATTTCTCTCTTCTCTCTCTCTCTCTCCTCGCTGCTTCTTCAGCCCTTGAAGACCCTATAAAAACATTTCTCCTCCACCAACAGATGGCGTCTCAGCCTCCCCACGTACCCAAATCCTCACCAGCGATAGGAGCAGCCATCACAAGGGCTTCCCTCTCTACTTTGCAGATTTTGTTCTTCTGCTTCTTCTTCTTTCTTCCTCCACCATTAGCAACCAGCACCACAACCATTTCTTCCACCAGCACCTCCGCCAACTTCACGTCAGGCCAGTGATAGCAACTCCTTCTCCTCCACAAGGTTGCCTCCCATTTCACTATGCCGTCTACAACTGTAAAGTTGCATGCAGAACGTGAACTTACTGTTCACGTTCTGCAAATAATTCTTTTCTCATTTGGGTCGAGCTAGTTATAGCCCAGCCCGACCCTAAAAAATAAAAATAAAAATAAAAATAACATATTATGGGTCGATAACAGCCAACTATTTTTGGGGTTTATGCGTGGCCCAGTTATCTGGGTCGACCTGACCCACATGTTTTAATAATATTTAATTAATATATAATATTATATTATATATTTATTTTTAAAAAAAGAATCTAAAAATTTTCAAAAATCCTTTGAAAAAAATTGTGATTTTCTCAAATATTTTTCTACCAAATTTGCATGATATCGGGTTGTATATTTACACTATAAAATACAAATCCGATATTAAAATACCCGATTCTCTCCAAAATATTTTTTTAAAAAATCAAAGCATTTTTAAAAAAAATCTCAAAAAATTTTAAATTAATTTTCCCTTTTCAAAAAATAATTTTCATACATACGGCCAAATCCTAAAAATTTTCCAAGCAAGTTTTCATTAAAAAAATAAATTGCATCTTTCTCATGTTTTGAAAAAAAAAA
>JAAWWB010000586.1:0-54348 GCA_018804465.1 Populus tomentosa | reverse complement strand
TGTATTGTTAGTTATTTAAATCATGTATGAATTTTTATTTGATATAAGTATTTTAAGATTGAATATTTGTATGTTTATTTCTCTTTTATTTTAATTGTGTTATATTATTATTTACTACTTGATTGGAATTGTCAATATATAATTAGCTAAAATATTTTATTATGATTTTACAATTCAAGTTTACGATCCGAGTTTATATATGTATTCGTGTCGTGTAAAAAAAAATATTTTTGACAACCTTGATACTAACCATTGCAGAAAGAAAAATCAATAGTTTTTCTTCATCTTATCACTACTGACGATTAAAACCACTATAAATGAAAAAACAAATCATCAAAAGTTTGTTAATATCAAATTTAAACACAAAAAAATTTAAAACTGTTAGATTTGGATGTTTTCAATACTTAATATATTTTATAACATAAGAAACTTTAACTGGTTTTTTTGTCGTCCGATCACCATCGATGAGAAAGCCATCACCAAGAGTTTATTATTATCGACCTTAGTAAATTGAAAAAAAGGGAGGCAAACACTGCTCATCAACAACTGTTTTCAGCCAATCATGAGAGCCACTTTTATGAACATCTGATCATGTGATTAAAGAAAACAAAGCTTCCCTTCTTTTGGACTAATGCTGTTTCTACCGGTCAGGAATCATGTCAGGTCCAAAAGCAGAGGTAGCAAAAACACTAAACCTTCGCAAAAGCCAATTATGAAAGAAGATTCCTTCTGTTCTCTAATCAGAAAAATCTCAGTTTAATTGCAGTTTCTAATTAATGGCAATAAGCACAATTCCAAGCCTAATCAGAATAATCTCAGTTTAATTAATGTGACGATATTGCAGTTTTTGGGCACTTCATCCCTCTGCCCAACAGTTTCATCCCCACTTTCTAATTAATGGAAATAAGCACAATCGGGTGGAATTGCTTTCTGCTTTTTGGACCCATCACAATCAACAGAGGTTTTCAAGATTTATGGGGTTCTCCACTTGTGGATATGGACCCATCACAATCAACAGAGGTTTCAAGATTTATGGGGTTCTCCACTTGTGGCTGATTCCATATCCACAAGTATACATATAACTAATGCTGTTAGTTTGAATTTTGATGCAATATTACAAGTATTGGTGTGTAGTTTACTTGCACAACCAGAATAAATATTGTCCATGAAATATCAAGAACAGGTCTGTATTTTCAAGTGCCATTTAACAACAATACTATTAGAGATAAACAGTGAAGATGTGGCTAGAGGTGCTTTAGTCTAGCTTTCTTAGCTCCTCAAGGATGTGCTAGATTCTGTATTAATGGACAATCATAGTACAGAGACTTAGTTTGGCTTTCCCTTTAGTTGATAAAATTAGGAAAAATAGGTTCTGATCCCACCTCATGGCTACACCTGATAAGATTAAGATTTATCATTTTTATGATCTAGGGACGATATGTATCTCATATTATATGCCTCAGATTCCTCAGACTTTCCATGATAGACCATTTTCTTTCGGGGGGGGACCCTGAAGAGTACTTAAAGATTTCAGTTGTATATATGCGATAACAGAGCAGAAAAAGAAAAACTCTCTCGGAATAGCACCCAATTTGTGGCAGTTTCATGTCATCAAAAGTTCACCGAAAGGTGATGCTTGCAATCGTTTTATGTTTCTGAAGCATTAATATTCTTGTTTATTCTTCTAGGCTAAGATGAAATATGGAGGATCGTTAAAACACATCTCATGTTTTGATGGGTCCCATTTATAATGAAGGTTTTGATGAAATATGGAGGAGAGTTAAAGCACATCTCAAAGCATTTCCCCTTTTTCCCTTTTTCTGTAAAAGACATGTGTAAAGCAAAGCTTTAAAGGGAGGCTTACTAATCTCGTTTTCTTCGGAGATGAGATATTTTTACTAGATACACTTGCTCACATAGCTCGGATTGAGAATCATGCTTTTCTTGACTCTTCAACGACTATCAGCTTAGTTAAAGAGCTGTGAAATTTTGGTTATAGAATTAACAGATGATCAGCTTATTGTTCACTATTAAGAAGTTTGCCATCACTTGTTGTTTGTGGATCCTGCGATCTATTTAAGCATATGGCAATAACAGAGCAGATCTGCTGTTTATATTCATACGTACAGTACTCTTGCATACAGTGCAACAATCAGAGGTGAATCAGGTGATAATTAGGAAGTCAGAAAGATAATTATGACAATACATACTTGACCAGCCAAATAGAAAATTATGATATATAAATCACAGAAAGTTTATTTGAAGAACAAGCAAGAAGAAGCTCCTGACTCAAGTTCTAGCAGCCTCTCCTCGTCTACGTTTAGCAGAGGGAGAATATCGTACAGGACTAAAGGTAACACAAGTACTGGAGGAGGTTATGCATACAAGAAACGTAAGTGATTGATCAATAGGTCTTTTAAAACGGAACTGGTTCCCCTTAGGGTAATCGATATAAACCCTCCCTTTGTAGCGTTGCGCTGCCTCGTTGCTGTCGATTAGTTTTGTTGCAGGAATTTGGTTTGCCTGATGAACGTAGTAATATGCGGGATGCGCATAGGGAACCTTCATAACTGGTGGCCGCCTCTTGGCCCGGCCGAAGTGCTCATCAATGGCTGCAAAACCCTCCTGCCCAATCTTAGCAAGACGGTCTGCCTGACGTGCCATGTTAACTACAATTAATCAACACACTAAGACAAGTAGCTGTGTATAGGTTTTGTTGGTTTCTTGCTATGGCTAATATGTAGGAGGCCAAGCCAACCTTTATATAGATAGATAGGAAATGTTTGGTTCACAACAGTTGTCAAATGAATAATGTTAGACAGTACTCCTTTTTGTAAATAAAAGCACCAACATTTGTGTACGATAAAACTAACCATTGCAGAGAGAAAAATCAATAGCTTTTCTTCATCTTATCACTACTGACGATAAAAGCATCATAAAATGAAAAAATAATTATCATCAAAAGTTTATTAATATCAAGTTTAACACAAAAAAATTAAAAAAACTGTTAGATTTGGATGTTTTCATTACTTAATAAACTTTATATATAAGAAACTTTACTGGTTTTCTGTCTTCCGATCACCATCGATGACAAAACCATCACCAAAGAGTTGATTAATATTGACTTTGGATTAGAATTGAATGTTCTAAATACTTGGTAAACTGAAAAATAAGGGACGCAAACACTGCTCATTAACAACTGTTGTCAGCCAATCATTAGAGCCACTTTTATGAATTTGTGTTGGGCATAAATGAGAATATCAGATCATGTGATTAAAGAAAACAAAAGCTTCCCTTCTTTTGGACTAATGCTGTTTCTACTTTCTACCGGTCAGGAATCATGTCAGGTCCAAAAGCAGAGGTAGCAAAAACACTAACCTTCGCAAAAGCCAATTATGAAAGAAGATTCCTTCTGTTCTCTAATCAGAAAAATCTCAGTTTAATTAATGGCAATAAGCAAGCTATTCCAAGCTTATTTTACAGAATATTAACTCACTCCAGTTTTTTCTTCTTCCAATAAACTATAAAAGAATAGAATTATGTTCTTAATTAGCACAAATGGCAAACAAATGGCCTTCAGTACATTTGAATAACGATTCAGTACTTAGTGGCACGAAGGTCTCTCTAGCTAGTGCCAAGTTCCATTATTGTAAAATTGATTCCTTCCAACTTGTTTCCTAGAATCGATGAGACTCAAATTTCTTTGTGAATCTGATTCCTTATAACTAAACTTTTTTCCAATTTATATCATAATTAATATGTTTTTTTTTTTTTTTTTGCTTTAACTGATCTTGATTTCTCTCCGAAGCTGATATCTTATATCTTACTCTAGTTAACTTCATGACATAATCAATGTGACGCAACCTGACCTAGCCTCATCCTAACAAAAAAATCTATCTACATCTCAAATCCGAAGTAAACAAGTTGCTTGCATTAAACCCCCATATTGAATGAATAATAGAAAATGGAATTTTGGTCAAAAAGTTGCCTCAGATTCAATTCTTTGACATAGACAAATTGACCATATAATAATACTAAATATGATTGTGTATGACAAATTAATAATAATAATTTTAGGAAGTTTTTTTTCAACCAACAAAACTTAAACAAATTAGATTGATGCAAAAGCATGGGTGTTTCCCTTGGCTCATGTTTTTTATTTTTCTTTCTCTATGTTGGAAGTTTGAAAAACCTCTTGACAATAATACAGTTCACAATTAGATTGATGCAACTAAGTTAAACTTGAGCAACCTTCAAGCATTAGTTTGAACTGTGCAAGTGAGAGAGAGAAAGAAAAAGCAATCTTAAGAGTAACAATATGAGTTTTTCTCATTCCATATCAAGAACAATTAGGTTGTCGAATTTCAAATCAGATGGAAAAATTTTAAAGGGCATTAAAGCCAACAAATACATATCAACTGATCAGAAAGAAGCCTTTGGATTGGAGTAACTTCAAGCATCTCTCTCTATAAATGATCTTGTGCTCCATGATTTATCTTTTAATGCTCTCACGTCCAATCCAACACTAGGCTGTCCATGTCTTCTACGCCGTTGTCCTCTTCCCTTCCCTACAAACCAACAAAATTCAATACAAAAAACAACTCCGTTTTACTTTTAGTTAAGAAACTTATTTTATAATTAAAAAGGTTATTTTCACAGTCGTTTTTTTCTTTGTTTTAAAATATCAAATTTGAAAATAAAATATAAAAACAAAAATCAATATTAAAAAATTTCCAAATCAACTAAAGTGATTTTATAAATTTATGTTAGTGATTGTTGGCTTTTCTTTTTTACACAAGAATATCCAAAACATACAAGTTTTCAATTCATGTTTTCAAGAAATTTAAAAATATTATCATTAAAAAATAAATCAAACCGTCTCTAAATATTTATAATTTTAGCTCTTCCTGCTATTCTTTTGCCTTAAAAGACACACGAGTTGCTACCAATAAAAATAATGGTTTAATTAAGTGCGATTCGATGGATTGTTTGATATCAGCTTAAGTGATTCAACTAATGCATTTTGGGGGAATTTTATAGCTAATAATTAATTGATGTTTTAAAATTAAATAAGAAAAAAAAATCATTAAAGATAATATTTAATTTCATAAATTAAATAGAATTAAATAAAACTAAAGGGAATATTTATTCTTACCAACAATTATTACTTTGAGAGGTTTTTTTTGCATCAATAAGCTTTCCACTGCGCAGTTGTAGACGCTCATATAAGACCATGATTGGGATGATGAGGAAGCAGACGATATGGCCGTGATGCAGGCATCACTCTATCTCTTCCCACTTCTAACTCTTTGATCACATGAACTTCACATTCTGTCACATTAATGTCTTTTCTCCCCGAATTCAAGTGCAGTTCCAACTCCTCATCTCTTGACTCTATGTTGTTAATCTCCCGATCCCACTCTGACCCTTCAAATGAATCTGTCTCTTCTACTATCACATGGATCCCACACTGTACCACTTTGCTTCCATCAATGGGCTGGCTCCCCAGATACAGTTCCAATTCCTCATCTCCACAGTATTCTTCCATTGCCATATCACTTATACTTATGTATCTTACCCATTCACGGCATCCTAGTACATTTAGTTTATCTTCAAACAATTGAACACCGTTGTTTTTATTTTTTATAATAACCTTGTAACCGATGGTGTAATTCACAGTACTATGAACATCAAATGGAGAAAGCAACCCAAACAACCAAGCCTTGGAAAACTGGAGGTATATGAAATGATAATGAACATCCTTCTCCACGGTAGCTTAACCAATTTGGCATTGGCATGTTACCAGGAAAGGAGTCAATAAAATACCCATAATCACCATTGCACGATGCCTGTATATATATATATTGATTTCAAGAAATGCTGAAATTTTAGAAACTAATTGATTAATGTGTATATTTGTGTGCTGGAGAGACAGAGATAGTACCTCAGCAAGACTCTTCAGGAAATTATTTGATGAATCACTGGGGAAATCAACGTCAATAGACCAGTAATTATTACTTGGACCTTCGATGCCCTGAATCTCTTCTAACATATAACATCTATTGAGAAGCATAGATCGTGAGTTTTTTGACTGGATTGGAATTCTTACACTTTTCAATGAACTGCAACCAAAGGCATTCAAACAGTGTAAATTTGAGGGAAGATCTGAGATTGATACAAGCTTGATGCATTCCCGAACACTCAAAATCGAAAGCTTGGGAAGGAAGCCGATCCCGGAAGGCAGGCTAGAGAAATTGTTTTGTGATAGATTCAATTTTTCTAGAGAGGATAAACCCCTGAAATCAACACAGTTAGTTGTGCGATCAGACAAACCACTATTAGAAATCTTAAGACATTTCATTGATCTCCATTCAAAAGATGTTGGCAGCAAACGTTTCCAATTTAAAACAGTACTTGCTATGATCGACGGTGAAAGCCATGATGAATTTTGGGAAACCCAGGATGTAGGTGATGGTGAGTCCCGACAGAAACTGTATCCACACAATGATAACTTTCTGACATGCTTTAAATGTACAAATGAAGGTAAAAGTTCATTTTTAATTCCATCAGCTAGCAGCTCAGTTAAGGATTCCATATCACCCATGCATTCTGGCAACTTCTCAAGTTGTGAACATCCAGAAATATTCAAACGTTTAAGAGACTTTACATCACCAATGCTTTCGGGAAGAATCTTTAGGCTTCGACATCTCTTTAGATTCAAGAAAATGAGGCTCTTCAAATTTCCAACAGATTGATGCACCTCAACTACACTCGAGCAACCTTCCAACCTTAGTTTCTGTAGACTTGAACTACGTAAGTTTGGTGTTTTAACTAGGAACTGAGAATGACTGAGATTAAGGATTTTCAGCTTGTTGAGAATCTGTCAAAATAGAGAGAAAAACAATGAAAAGTAATCATATAAAGTCATAACATGTAAATATAAATTATATAATGGAGAAATTTGGTGGATTGTAGTTTGTTTCGCACCGTTTCCCCCTTCCATAATTCTCTGAGGCTACTGTATTGCATATCAAGAACAACAAGATTGTCCAAGGTAAAATCAAATGGCAAATATTGCAAAGGACATTCAAACCAACAAATCCACATCAACACTTTAGAAATTAGTTTGAAGGATCCGGTGAGATGTACCCCATTGATCTGTAGTAATTTAAGCATCTCATTTTGCAAATGATCCTGTGTTTAATGATTTAGCTTCTGATGCTCTCACATCCAGTGCAAGACCCTCTACAACTTCCGTACCCTAGAAAAAAAAAAACAATACAACTTTCATATCATTATTTTTAATAAGCTTGACAAGAAAATATGCATGACTATACTTTCGTGTATGCATTGAGCTCTTACCTTTTGCTGGTCAAGTACATTCCATGCATCCTCTTGATTCCAAATTCTGTTCCTTTCTCCAGGTTGTTTCGGTGACTTTTCTGTTGAATATTAAACTCAATCCAGAAGCTCCCAAATGGTCAAGGAAGGCAACCACTAGCCGCCACCGACTAGCTGCCAGCCGCCAGCCACCTTCACACCTGCTGCCGTCAGCCACCTTCACACTTGAAGGTTGAATTTTCTTGTTTTGAATTCGTGTATAATAGAGTGTCCAGCTTCTGTTAATGTGTGTGGAGAGAATTGAGAGAAACATTAGAGAGAAAGAGAGGGTGTGTATTGTGAGTTTTGTGTTATTGTAAGCTTCGGTTTTTTGTAATAAAATAGTGTATTTTATCACCTTTGAGTGTTTCAAAGCCACCACCAGTGGTTTCTCCCACCAACAATTGGTATCAAAGCCCCGTTCGTCGAAAAACAAAAGAGTTTTGGGGTATATCCGAATTTTTAAATTTGTCAAAAACAAGTTTTGATCATTCCACAGTGTAGAGCTCATCAAGACGAGCTCACTGGTGCAAGAATCAGCTTCATCGGAGACGGAGGTAGCCCACACGCGCCGCCTGAAGATTTTGCCAGATCGACCACGCGCAGCCCACGCGCGCCATATTCAAGCCGCCTAAGCCGTCTAAGCCGAGCCACAAGCAGAGCCTCCAGCCGATCCAGCCTAGCCGCGAGCCGAGCTGCCAGCGCGCCGAGAGAATATTCCTTAGAATATTCCCCAGAATATTCCCGGTTCAACCCAGCGAACTGCCCGCCGTACAGAATTGGTTTTTGGACCGGTTCACCCATTGTTTGACCCGATTTCAACAAAGTCAGACCGGTTCCTGACTATTTGGACCATTCCGGATCGATTTACAGTGTCCGTTTGGCCAAATTCGGCTCCGAGAAAGGTGATATAGTCATTCAAAGAGTAAAATGACTACAGAAGGTACACATACACTCATCCCGAAGCTGACCAAAGACAACTATGATAGTTTGTGCATCAGATTGAAGGCATTCCTTGGGTCACAAGAGTGTTTGGATATTGTACAAACTGGTTATGATGAACCAGAGTCCAAAGAAAGAGAAGATGTTTTACAAGAGGTACAAAAGCAAGTCCTTAAAGTCAACAGAAAGAAGGACAACAAAGCAAAGACCATCATCTATCAAGGTCTTGATGAAGATACATTCAAGATCATAGCTTCCGCTGAAACATCACATGATATATGGGAGGCTCTCCAACAGAAATACAAAGGTGCTGACAGAATCAAGAAGATTCGTCTTCAATCTTTACGAGGTGAATTTGAGTTATTGCAAATGAAGTCCTCGGAGTCTATTTCTGATTATCACACAAGGATTATGGTGATAGTAAACCAGATGAGAAGAAATGGAAAAGCCCTCATCGATTCTCGAATTACTGAAAAAAATTTGAGATCCCTAGATCCAAAATTCAATTTTGTTGTTGTCGCAATTGAAGAGTCCAAGGAAGTGGACAAGTTGACAGTTGATGAGCTTATGAGTTCTTTGCAAGCTCATGAGCAGAATATTGTAAAGCGAAATGGAGATAAGGCCATCGAACATGCCTTACAAGCAAAGCTGTCTCTCAAGGACAGATATGAGCAAGGGGAGACTTCATCAAGTGGATACACCACTCAAGCAGGAAGTCAACAATCCAGAGGAGGATTCCAGAGATTCCAAGGAAGAGGTTCTTGGAATACAAGCTTTAGAGGAAGAGGTGGCAGAAACACCACCAGAGGAGGCCGAGGACAACAAGCATTCACTCCCAGAGGAAGAGGAGGCGGTTACAATAACCGTGACAAGAGGAATATCAAATGTTATAGTTGCAATCAATTTGGGCACTATAGCACTGAATGCAGAAGCAAAGCTCCGTTAGAGATACGTGAGCAAGCTAACTATGTAGAGAAGGATGACAGAGAAGAAGCTGCATTTCTTGTCCAACAAGGACTTGATGAGAAACAGGAAAATATATGGTATCTAGATACTGGAGCCAGCAATCACATGTGCGGCTACCGAGAGTTATTCCAGCTACATCGCCGATGTGTATTATGTCCCAGCCATAAAACAGAACCTACTCAGTTTAGGTCAACTTTTGGAGAGAGGCTATACTTTTTACTCGGAGAATTGTCATCTGGCAATTAGAGACAACAATTGGAGATTAATGGCCTACGTGAAAATGTCCAAGAATAGGATGTTTCCTTTGAACATCCAGTATGATGCAGCAAGGTGTTTGAGTGCCATCACCAATAGTGAAGAATGGCTTTGGCACCTGAGGCTTGGACATCTGAATTTCACAAGCCTGAAGATGCTAGCAAGCAAGAAGATGGTCAAAGGTTTGCCTCACATTGATCATCCAGATGAAGTCTGTGAGAGTTGTGACCTCAGCAAACATCACAGATCCAGTTTTGCCAAAGAAGTCAACTGGAGAGCAAAGAGGCCACTGGAGTTAGTACACACAGATGTGTGTGGCCCAATTACGCCTATGTCGACTGGACAAAATAGGTACTTCCTCATTTTTACTGATGATTTTAGTAGAAAGACGTGGATATACTTTCTGAAGAGGAAGTCAGAAGTATTCAATTGTTTTAAAGATTTTAAAGCAATTGTGGAGAAGCAAAGTGGCTACATGATCAGAACCGTGAGATCTGATCAAGGTGGAGAATATACAGCCAATGACTTTGAAGCCTTTTGTACACAACAAGGCATCCGACATCAGACGACACCAGCTTATACACCACAACTGAATGGTGTAGCCGAGAGGAAGAATCAAACGATTCTTGACATGGCCAGAAGTTTGCTCAAAGCAAAGAAGCTGCCCAAGCAATACTGGGCTGAAGTTGTATCATGTGCAATGTATCTACTGAATCGCTGCCTAACCAGAAGTTTGCAAGGAGTCATTCCAGAAGAAGCATGGAGCGGTCACAAACCAAATGTAACTCATCTACGAGTCTTTGGTTGTGTGGCATATGCAAAGATCCCAGATGCAAGAAGGAGAAAGCCCGATGATAAGAGCGAGAAATGCATCTTTGTCGGATATGGT
Source organism: Populus tomentosa (assembly GCA_018804465.1). Lineage (NCBI taxonomy): Eukaryota > Viridiplantae > Streptophyta > Magnoliopsida > Malpighiales > Salicaceae > Populus > Populus tomentosa. The sequence continues at coordinate 43,916 of JAAWWB010000586.1, read as the reverse complement.
GAAAGAAGGATGGGATACAGGCTGTATAATCCCATCACGAAGAAGGTGATTACGAGTAGAGATGTTATCTTTGAAGAAGATAAATCTTGGCAATGGAATGATGATCAAGAAGCAGTCAAATGGATCAACACTGATTTGATCCTTGAAGGTGAAGAAGTACCAACAGTACTTGTCGAAGAACCGATTGTGCCAGCAGCTGAACCACAAAGTCCAGAACACAGATTTCTTGTATTCAACAGGAGGAACACACCAGGAGCATCATCATCAACACCACCATCAGCATCCTCATCAGAAGGACCAAGAAGGATGCGAAATCTTGAAGAGTTGTACGATACCACTCAGGTCATGGAAGATACAACTCTATTTTGTTTCTTTGCAGATAGTGACCCATTAAACTTCAATAAAGCTGTCACAGAAGAGAAATGTATTAACGCAATGGATGAAGAAATACATGCCATTGAGAAGAAAGATACCTGGAAGCTGACTTATCCACCAAAAAAGAAGAAAGCAATAGGTGTTAAATGGGTCTACAAGACGAAAGCTAAATTAGTGGATAAAGGCTACAAGCAGAGAGAAGGCATTGAAGAGAGAAGTGTTCATGCTTGGCATGACATCCCTCGATTGAGTTTAAAGGGGAGATTTTTTTAATATTAAACTCAATCCAGAAGCTCCCAAATGGTCAAGGAAGGCAACCACCAGCTGCCACCGACCAGCCGCCAGCCGCCAGCCGCCTTCACACCTGCTGCTGTCAGCCGCCCTCACACTTGAAGGTTGAATTTTCTTGTTTTGAATTCATGTATAAATAGAGTGCCCAACTTCTGTTAATGTGTGTGGAGAGAATTGAGAGAAACATTAGAGAGAAAGAGAGGGTGTGTATTGTGAGTTTTGTGTTATTGTAAGCTTCGGTTTTTTGTAATAAAACAGTGTGTTTTATCCCCTCTGAGTGTTTCAAAGCCACCACCAGTGGTTTCTCCCACCAACATTTTCACGAATGATCTCCCTTCCCATGTCTCGTAATAGATCATGCATGGTTATCTTTCCAATGGCAGTAAGTTTAATCAGAGATCTTTCACGGAGAGTTCCCAAATCAACTTCTGGATCGTAACCACAGCGAGCTTCTAGCACTTTTTCAACGTATTCTTTCTTTCTACCAATAAAGAAGCATGCAATATCAAGGAAGGCATTTTGCAGTTCATCATCGTCCAGTCCATCAAAACTTATTCTAAGCTTTCCTTGAATATCGCGGTTTGGAATTCTTCTCAACTTGTCAATTACAGATTTCCATCTGTCTTTGTTTTTCCCGGACAGACAAGCTCCTATAACCTCAAGAGCTAAAGGAAGTCCTCCACAATAATCAACTGCATCCTTCGAAAGCTCAATATAGTCTTCTGCTGGCTTGGTGTCCTTAAAGGCATGCCAGCTGAAAAGCTGAAGGGACTCGTCTGGTTTCAATTCTTCGATCCGATATGTTTGATCTGCTTTAAGTAGAAAACTTTAATCTCTTGTTGTTATAATTACTCTACTTCCGGGACCAAACCAACTTCACTCTCCCATCAAAACATTTAGCTGGTCAAGATGAGACACATCATCAGCAACAACAAGAACTCTTTTGCGACAAAGCTTGTTCTTTGATCAGAACCATTCCTCTATCAACATTGCTGATGTTAGCAGCATCTTGTTTTAAAATATCATGAAGAAGTTGCTTTTGTAAAAGAGCGAGACCATTAAATTGTCTTGATGTTTCATTGATATTCGAAAGAAAACAGCTTCCCTCGAATCCATAGCAGAGTTGATTAAATAAAACTTTTGCTATAGTTGTCTTTCCTATTCCTGGCATCCCATGTATGCCCACAATGCGTACATCATTTGTTGCAGTACTTAGGAAGTCAAAAATATTGTGAGCAAGCGGATCGGTATGTACTAGGAGCTTAGGAATATTTAAGTGCTTGGGATCTAATTTATTCAACACATCCTTGATAATCTCTTGGATAAATTTTGCTTCATGCCTGTTCATAGACAAAGGCAAGTCATTTGATAGCAAGTTAATTAAATATGCTCAAAACAATATTTTATTGTTTAACTTTGAAAAATCAAATGTGTAATGACTCCATAAATGGCAGCAAGTGAATCTTAGAGAGAAAAGGCATACCCATTTTCCATATCATTGAGATTCCATCCAGAAAGATTTCCCGCATCCTCAAGTGCTTTTCTCCACTCCTTCACCTTTTCTTTATAACGTTCTTCATGTTTATCAAATGCTTCTGAAAAACTGCCAGTCTGCTTTCTCACATCTGAAGGATCAATGTCATAGAATATAGGAAGAGCAATCTGACCGGTTTTCCTATTTTTGCACTCAAGAATCTCTACAAGCTCATTAAGACACGATCTAGAAGAAGCATATCCATTTGAAAAGACAACTATAGATATCTTTGATTCTTGAATTGCCTTGAGGAGATGATCGGAGATTTCTTCTCCTCTAGGAAGTTCATTATCATCTCGAAAAGTGTGGATTCCTGCTTGGACTAAGGCTGTATATAGATGATCTGTAAATGTCTTGCGAGTATCTTCTCCTCTAAAACTCAAAAAGACATCATAGGCCCCTTCTGTTCTAGATTTAGAAGACTCTGGCTCTGTCATGGCAGCTGCAGAAATTAAGGCACAATTAATTAGTAATGGAGCAATTGCAGAGGGTATCTACTCTCTTGCAAATACTAGCAAGGGGTGCATGTGAAGTGATCATCAAAGATTATACAATAGCTTAAGCTAAATAACGAGAGAGCATAAAAAAATAGCAACTGACAAATAGTTTCATCTATAATTAAGTTTAAGCGATACCGACAATTGAAAGTTATTAATCTTTGGCTAACTAGCAACACATCACAGGCAGAAAGTCTACGAACATGAAAAAGATAATGGAAAGGTGTTGAGAAGATAAGCTGAAGTTGATCTGCTGTGGATAAGAAGATGTTGATCTGCTGTTGAGGTTATCTGCTACAACTCCAGCTGGTATAGATGAACTGATTGAGTTGGACTCAATCTCTTGTGGCTCCTACTTTCTAGGAATACGTTTGTATATATATACTTGATGTAAACACCTCTGTTCCTATGAGAAATTAAAAAAACAGTTCTACGTTCTTCATCATCTAGTTTTCATGGTATCAGAGCATATGAAACTCTAAAACCAAACTTCCGCAAAATTCTCCAATGGAGGACAGTGTTGATTCAACAAGTATCAACAAAAATACTACCCTTCCAAACATGACCCTTTTAACCATTGATCCTTCTGATCCTTTTTTTATCCATGCATCAGATCATCCAAGCATAACTCTTGTTCTGAAAGTTCTTGATGGAACCAACTACTCCATGTGGAGACGCTCCATTTTAATAAGTCTCAGCGCCAAAAACAAGTTGGGATTCATCAATGGAACCATATCCATACCAGATGAATCTGATCCTAAATACATGTTATGGCAACGATGCAATGATATGGTTCTTTCTTGGATTCTCAACTCCTTAAATCAAGGGCTTGCCAATAGTGTTCTCTATGTTGAAACCCCCTCTGAAATTTGGTTGGATCTGCAAGAACGATTCTCACAAGGTGATTTTTCTTATCATTATCAACTTCAGCGTTCCATAGTAGAATTGCAGCAAAATCAGGATTCTATCTTCGGTTATTACACCAAAATAAAAACGCTGTGGGATGAATTAAAAATGAGCAGTCCAGCTATTCAGTTCACTTGTGGTGGAATGAAACAATTGTCAAACAATGAGGAAAAGACGAGACTTGGTCAGTTTCTTATATTGCAGGACCTTGCTACGAAGAGGATGATTGGCCTGGGGAAGTAGAGTAAGGGACTATACTACCTTATGCCACAATCAGAATCACATTCAACAACACCGATCTCATATCAAGTCTCTTTCCCATCAGGAGTTGTTTGGCATAATAGATTAGGACATCCATCAAAATTACCCTTCTCAGTTTCTGTCAAAATTAATCCCATCCTTTGTTTATGATTCGCAACATTCATGCGAAGTTTGTCCTTTGGCAAAACAAACCAGGTTATCTTTTCCCATTAGCTCAATTCAAAGTACCAAAATTTTTGATCTTATACACTGTGATATTTAGGGTCCACAAAAGATTGAAACACACTCTGGTGCACATTATTTTTTAACTATTGTGGATGACTACTCTCGTTTTACCTGGATTTTCCTTATGAAATTCAAATCTGAAACACAAGGGTTGTTAAAATCATTCATCACTTTTGTTCACACTCAATTTAACTGTCAAGTTAAAATTATACTGAAGTGATAATGGGCTGGAATTTATCTCTCTACAACCATTTCTTTCTACCCATGGCATTTTGCTTCAAAATTCATGTCCATACACACCTCAACAAAATGGTGTTGTTGAACGAAAACATAGACACCTGCTAAATGTTGGTCGTGCCTTGCGCTTCCAAGCAAATTTACCATTAAAATTTTGGGGAGAGAGTTTGCTTACTGCCACCTATCTTATAAATCGTCTTCCCACTCCAGTTCTGAGTCACAAATCACCATATGAACTCTTGTACGGAAAAACACCTGCATATACACATCTACGTGCTTTTGGTTGTTTATGTTATGCCACCAACTTACAACCTTTAACCAAATTTTCACCAAGAGCTCGTTGATGTATTTTTGTTGGATATCCTTCTAATCAAAAAGCATATCGCGTTTATGATCTCACCACTCGGCAATTTTTTACTAGTCGAGATGTTATTTTTCATGAAAACACATTTCCTTTTTTTAACCACACTTCAAAAAATCCTCCTCCACAATCATCTCTGCCACCCATATTTCCTGAGTCCAATAGCAGTCTACTTCCACAAACACTACCTTCTTCTCCTTTACCTCCCGAAACCCCTGCCACTCCATTAACTCCTTCTTCCTCAAAATCCCCATTGCCACCATCATCAAATCCCACACAGTCTCCTTTTCTCCAAACAAACACACCTGCTCCTATACTACGTCGCAGCGATCGACCTCGACAATCTTCTGTTCTTCTCCATGATTTTCATTGTGGCCAGGTTGGTATGTCATCACTCTCTGCATCCACAACCAAGTCATCCTCTTCACGGTCAAGTACTCAATATCCGTTATCCAGTTTTATTTCCTATCAGTCATTATCTCCTTCTCATCAGCTATTTGTTAACACCATCACTAGCACTCTTGAACCTACAACATATGAGCAGACACTAAATGATCCTAAATGGTGTGAAGCAATGAGAATTGAGCTCACTGCACTTGCAAATCAGAAGACATGGTCTCTGGTTCCATTACCACCAAACTGTCGTCCCATTGGCAGCAAATGGGTGTTCAGAATCAAATACCAGTCTGATGGCTCAGTAGAAAGGTATAAAGCACGCTTGGTAGCCAAAGGATTCACTCAAACAGAAGGCTTGGATTATCATGAAACTTTCACTCCAGTTGCTAAGTTGACCACCGTTCGCTGCCTTCTGGCCTTGGCAGCAGTCCGCAATTGGCCACTTTTTCAGATGGATGTTAACAATGCCTTCCTTCATGGTGACTTACATGAGGAAGTTTATATGACTCCACCACCAAGACTTTGCCGACAAGGGGAGAAGATAGTCTGTCGGCTTCACAAGTCTTTGTATGGACTCAAACAAGCACCCAGAAACTGGTTCTTCAAATTCTCAGAAGCTATCAAAACTGCTGGATTCTCTCAGTCACATTCAGATCATTCTCTCTTTGTGCAAGAAAAAGGGTCTACTCTAACCATGGTCCTTATCTACGTAGATGATATCATAATTACCGGGAACAATGACAAGGCTATTCAAGATCTCAAGTTCTTTCTTCAACAACAATTCCACATAAAAGATCTTGGTAAGCTAAAATATTTTCTCGGTCTGGAAGTGGCAAGATCAAAGGCTGGAATAGTTATATCTCAAAGAAAATATACATTGGAAATTCTTGACGATGTTGGATTTCTTGGAGCTAAACCTGTTGATTTTCCTATGGAGCAGAATCTGAAACTCACTAATGACCAAGGCGAGATATTGAATGATGCTTCACACTACAGAAGATTGGTGGGGTGCTTAATCTACCTTACAATTACTAGACCTGACATCATGTATTCTGTAAACATTCTAAGCCAGTTTATGCATGCACCAAGAAAACCTCATTGGGATGCTACTCTTCGTGTAGTGAGATACTTAAAGAACAACCCAGGTCTCGGCTTATTATTTTCTTCCAGCAGCTCTTTGCAACTGAGAGCTTATTGTGATGCTAATTGGGCAAACTGTCCTATGACAAGAAGATCAACATCTGGTTATTGTGTATTTCTTGGAGACTCTCTCATCTCGTGGAAGACAAGAAAACAGAAAACAGTCTCCAGGTCATCTGCCGAAGCTGAGTACAGGTCCATGGCTGCTGCAACATGTGAACTCACATGGCTTAGATGTTTGTTTAAAGATCTACAGGTATGTTTAAAACCAATTACCCTATTCTGTGACAATCAAGCTGCACTTCATATTGCAGCAAATCCAGTATATCAAGAACGTACAAAACATATTGAAATAGATTGCCATGTTGTGAGAGAAAAGATCCAAGCCGGTCAAATTGTTACACAATTCGTTCCCTCTCATCTTCAACTAGCAGATATATTCACTAAGGCCTTAGGAGGAGACAACTTTAAGAAATTAACAAGCAAGTTGAACATTCTCAACATTCATGCTCCAACTTGAAGGGGAGTGTTGAGAAGATAAGCTGAAGTTGATCTGCTGTGGATAAGAAGATGTTGATCTGCTGTTGAGGTTATGTTGATCTGCTGTTGAGGTTATCTGCTACAACTCCAGCTGGTATAGATGAACTGATTGAGTTGGACTCAATCACTTGTGGCTCCTACTTTCTAGGAATACGTTTGTATATATATACTTGATGTGAACACCTCTAGTTAAGGAACTAACTGTGATGGGATGATTCGACAATAATCTTGTACTAGAAGACATAAACTGATCAATGATCTATCTGAACATAAAGCTTTCAAATTATTGCTATCTTACAAATTCATGAAATCAAAACAAGAAAAAAGCAAAGAAGAGTTAGTTATACCTATATAGAAGGAAAAGGGTTGGTTGGATCCCACCACCTATGAAATTGCAGTTCTCGGAGAGAAAGGTTAGCTGAAGAATCAACTAAGGGATATGCTTTCGTGCAAATTCTTAGCAAGTCAGCCAGTCAACTAATTAAGGAATATTACCCTCAGAACATGGAAATGAAACTAACTGTAAGAAAAAACTCTGTAGCCATTTTGTTTTGGAGACAGTGAAGAGGAGAGAAAGTGGTTTGAAAGTTCTTGAATGAAGATAAATGAAATGAAATTAGAAAGATTGACGGTACAAGAAATATAAAGAAAAATCCCACAATGGGAGTGAGAATATAAAATTACTCTGCAGTGATGGGCCCATCTGCTAAAGCAGTTGATCCACTCCTAGAAAGAAACTGGCTGGCCAACACCTGCTTCCCCATCAAAATACGTTGACTCAAATGAAGACTTATTAATACATATATATGTTTTCTTTTAAATCATGTCATTATCAATTTTAACAACTTGCTGCATTAAAAAAAAAAAATTGAAGACTTGGCAGTGCACATTTATTATGGAATGCGTTAATATAGAAAATATTATATTATTAATGTATTGATTTATCGTGTGTAGTATGCTACACCATAATATATATATACTGTTGTAATTATATAAATAAAAGAGATGGTTATCTCATTAGATTAAGCCTCTCAATTAGCACAAATATTATTTTAACTTGTATCAAAACCAATTTATCTTAACAGATTTATTCTTCAAACGGCAGCCCCTCTATTGTTTCTATTCAACAAAATCGTGTCCTCCAGTTGTTGTCTATTGCGACTCCTTCATCAGCTAATTATTCTTCAAATGGCAGCCCCTCTAATTAGCTAATTACTTGCTTCATTGTGCTACTGTTAATTAGCCTCACGATCTGCAACGTTGATTCTGCTTCTTCTGTTGATTTCTGATTGATAATGCTTCTCTGCTTCAGCCATCAGCGTGTTATTACTAATTTTTTATTACTGTTTCTGCTCTGAAGTCAACGTTTTCTGCTGTTTTCTTTGCTACTCTTTCGGCTTCCCTGCAACTATCTGCTGTCAGCTTCTATTTTCTACTCATCTGTTACAATATGGATACTTCGGTTTTTGCTGCAGCTGGCACCACTGGCAGTCCTTCTTCTCCCAACACCAATGTCAGCGCATTTTATCCCAACATCAATGCAGTCATGCTTCCCTCTGCTGCGACAGCAACTGTTGTTCCCCTCTCAAATACACAGCAGGTCATCAACCCCAAACTCACTGATTCCAATTATATATTTTGACGTATGCAGATGAAGCAATATCTGATTGGCCATGGGGTGTTCTCATTTGTTGATGGCTTGCATTCCTACCCTTCTCCACTTGATCTGTCCACTCACTATACTACTACCTCTGCCAACATTAATTATTGTCCGTCTCAAGCGTTTCTCACATGGAAACAACAAGATGAACTCATATTCAATGCTTTGCTCTCATCCCTCTCCATTGATGTTCTTCACCTTGTGGTGGACTACCCAACTTCGGCAAGTGTTTGGAGCACCTTAAAACGTGCCCTTGCCTCTCCATCCAACTCTAGGATTGTGCAATTAAATGGCTCTCTCCAGGATCTTCGTCAAGGTGATGATACTGTCACTCTATACCTGCAAAAAGCTAAGGGCTTATTTGACGAACTAGCCGCAACAGATAGACCTATCTCCCTTACTAACTTCAATCTCTATGTTTTTCGGGGTTTTCGTGATGAATTTCGAGATTTGGTTGCTAGTCTGTCGACCAATGTTGAGCCTCTTGCGTATTCTAAGCTCCATAGTCACTTGTCTACACATGAATTTTTACACGAAAGCTATCTTCAATCCATTCCAGCTACTGCACCGTTTCTGCCCACACCCTCACACCCACCCTATGCATATGCTGCACAGCTGCCTTCGCTGGATGTAATGGCAATGACTCCTCTTCTCATCGGGGCAAAGGAAAAAGAGAAGGCTGAAGAGGTAACTCTTGCAGCAATTATAACCAGTACCTTGGTTAGCCTTACCATGGAAATAGAGGGAGCTCCTCTTGGCAGAACACCAGGAGCGATGATAGCAGCAAAAACAAGAAGGGCAACACCAGTGGCCTCGGTAGATCAGATGCCAACTTTGTAAAAACATCAGACACTTTGCACAACTATGCTCTCAACTTGTGCATCATAAGAATCAAGCCTCGGCCAACCTCTCATTTAGTGATGCTTCAGCGGCAAATTCTATCACTTGGTTCCTCGATATATGTGTGAATCAACATGTTACTCCAGACATTGTTGGTATGACACATAAAGACCCTTATCTTGGTAATGATCAATTGTATGTTGGTCACGGTAAGAGAATTATTATATCTAATACAGCTCATAAAATTTTGCATACTCCGAAACAAACCTTTACTTTGTCTAATAATCTACATGTTTCAAAAATTAAGAAAAGACTCTTATCTGTTCAACAATTTTGTCGAGAAAATTGTATCTTTTTTTAGTTTCACTCTTCTTTTTTCTATGTCAAGATCTCATAACCAAGGCAATTCTTCTTTCCGATCAGAGTAAAGATGGCCTTTATATCCTTACCGAGTCCTCTACCACGTGTCTTCCCAAGGCTTTTCTGTCCACCTCTACCAATGTTTGGCATCGTCGCCTCGGTCATCCTAGCTCTCGTGTTCTGAATCTCTTAGCGTCAAATAAAAATGTTATCTGTACTTCTCTTCCTTTAAATTTTCAATGTCAAGCTTGTCCATTAGAAAAATCATCTTCTCTGTCTTTAAGCCTTATAGGTCAAACATCTACTCTTCTTGAACTTGGTTTTAGTGATGTGTGGGGCCTTACTCTTATGTTATCTTCGGATGGTTTTAGCTATTTTGTTATTTTTGTGGATGCGCATACAAAATTTATCTGGTTTTATCCTCTTGTCCTCAAATCTGATGTCTTCAATATGTTTCATCAATTTCAAGTCTTTGTCGAATGACAATTCTCTCAAAAAATTAAATATGTTCAAACTAACAGGGGTGGTGAATATCGTAAATTAAATTCATTATTCAAAACCATTGGTGTTGATCATCGCCTCATATTGATTAGTACTTAAAAGTGCATATTTATCAAGGTTTTATATCATCATTTTGCACTTAAAGTATCAATAACTCCTTAACTAAAGCATGTTTTATAATAACAAGTATAATACTATAAAATGCCTTAATATATGGTAAATGTTCATCCTAAATGTAGGCCTATCACATAAATCAAAGGATTGATTGATGAGTTCAAGTATGGAAATTGAAAGGACAAAGAGAGGGCCAAACTTAGAAAAGAGATGTTGGTGCAATCCAAACTGGAACACTGTTAGGTAATTGGGTCATATCTCGAGTTCTAGATGTCCAAATGATCTCACATTTTTACACAGATTTGGTAAGACATAGGCCTACAACTTTCATGTTTTCATCAAGATCTAAAAAGGCCGTTTGCAAGTCCCAATTATAGCAACAACGGAGAAGTCCGAATCTGTCCTGCAAACCAAACACTGTTCAGTGTTTGGCCCATATCTGGAGTTCTAGAAGTCCAAATCACCTCTATTGTTTTTTCCTGGAAAGCTGAGTCAATTTCCTACAACTTTCATGTTTTCAGGTGGACCCAGTTTTGATGCTAGCATTTTCGTTTTATTTAGACAAGAAGATAAGGATTTTCACAAAGTCAAGAGTTGGCCACCCACTCAACAATTAGTCATCAAATTAATAATTCCGAATTTTGGCCTATAAAAGGAGGCATTTGCCATGTATTTAGTAACTTGGTTGTTCAGATCAAGTTCATGCTCTTTATTTCTCTCTTTATATTTTTTTTTTGTAATTTTTAAGTTTTGCTTTCATTAATATCTTGTTTATGCTTTTCATTTCCTTTCCTTTACTTAGTTAACTTGTATTTTCTTTATGTTCTTGTTTTGTTTATTTATGTTTCTCTTCTTCATTATGTTTAGCTAAGTTTATTATGTCAAGGTGAAAAGGTTACACTAATGGTGTAAGAATAAGTATGGTGTAAACTCAACATGGACCTTAATGTTTAATATTAACATGTCTTATCTTTTTATCTTACTAATTCTTAATACCTTGCTTGTTAAATGGTTAATCTAGATTTGTGTTATATAACACTTGGTACAACAAATGCTTGGCACTCTTATAGCCCAACCGTATGGTATTACCTACACCTAAGCTATTAAAGGAACTTGATTTGTTGTTAACATTATGAATTCCTGACAATATTTAAAAGTTTGGTGTTATGTAAATAAGATAATTAATATGATCATGTTAATAATTTATAATGAGCTATTAATGAGAAATCATCCGATTGGAACCTCCTTTGTGTGTAGTTTCCAATTGAATAATAAGAGTTTATACTATACTTGTTTGGAATACCATTAGTGGATCCTTTAACCTTGACATTTGTTTTATCATTGTTTAATCCTTACATTAATCTTTCATCTCAAAGTTCTCATTAATTTCTTCATCTTCTTCTATTATTATTACTATTATTATTATTATTATTATTATTTACATTCTATTTATATTATATAATATATCTCTTTGATCTTTTCATAAACTCGGTATATAGGCTGGAAACCTGTGACCCGATCTTTTAGATCATTCTCAGGTATAACAACACCACGTACTGAGTATTATTATTATTATTATTATTATTATTATTATTATTACTATTAATATTATTGTTATTATTGTTGTTATTATTGTTGTTGTTGTTGTCGTCTTGTTATTTATAATTTATACAATTAACCTCTTTGTGGTTCGACCCCGGTCTTGCCAGGTTATTTATTACTTCGACACTCCTGCACTTGGGAGAAGATTTCAATCTTTTGGTCGTGTCACATATGCCAACATACGCATGAACATAATGGTATTGTTGAGCGTCGTCATCGTCACATTGTTGAAACTGGTCTTACCTTTCTTAGTCAGTGTAAGATACCTTTAAAATTTTGAACTTAGGCTTTTAAAACCTTTATTTACCTCATTAATTGTATGCCCACATCAATTGAATGTCTGTGTTGTCAACCACCTAATTATGATTTTTTACATACTTTTGGATGTCTCTGTTTTCCCTTCCTTCGACCTTATAATGCTTATAAGTTAGACTATCGCTCTACTCCATGTGTGTTCTTAGGCTATAGTTCATCTCATCTAGGGTATCGTTGTCTTGACTTATCATCTAAGCGTCTCTATATCTCATGTCATGTTCGATTTAATAAACATGTGTTTTCATTTCTCGAGTCTGCCCATCTCGCTTCACCTACCAGCCATACCCATCTGCCTACCACTGTCACACACCTTCCCTCGCTCACCATCTTTCCGTCTACTACACCATCAGCCCCACCACCCACTTCCTCTAACCCCATTGTCCCCTTATCACCATCTGCCTCCATATTTATTGATCATTTTGCAAGTACAGGGTAACGTTGGCGTTGTCTGTGTTCATGTCTCCCCAGCTGCTGTCTCTCCAGCACGATCATCCAGCTCTTCCTCTCCATCCAAATCATCTGTTGTGTCTTCACTAGGTCTGGACCTCTGTGTTGATCTATCCAGTTAAACTCTTTCGCGGCAACCGTCCCTTGTTCAAAGCCCTGCTCCTCCAGAACAGCGACAACACCCCATGGTGTTGTGTCCTAGACAGAACAGGATTGCCAACATCACTTCAATCACTGTTGCTTCCTCACTACCTCAATCTTCACTGGTAATGTCTCCCTCCACTCTCAAACCTCTTACTTTTAAGGAGGCCGGCCATTTTATGTGCTGGCATATTGCTATGAAGTATGAAATTGCATCTTCACATGCCAATGGTACTTGGTCCTTGGTACCTTTTGATCTCTCTATTAATGTAGTTGGCTGCCGATGGGTGTATAAAATAAAGCATCGAGTTGATGGTGCTATTGACCGCTATAAGGCTTGCTTGGTTGCGTGTGGGTTCACTCAACATAAAGGCATTGATCACTTAGAAACCTTCAGTCCTGTTGTTAAACCAACTAATGCTCGGTTAGTTCTCACTATTATTGTTTTAAAGGATGGTAGATTCAACAACTTGATATCCACAATGCCTTCCTCAATGGTTCACTTCGAGAGGTTGTTACATGGCAGAACCCACAAGTTTTGTAGACTCTGCTCTGCCAAATCATATTTGTCTTCTTCATAGGTCTTTGTATGGTCTAAAACAAGCCCCTCAGGCTTGGTACACCCGTCGGAGTACTTCCTTCAGACTATTGGTTTTCGAGCTTCCAAGGTTGATACCTCTCTCTTTGTTTTGACAAGGAATCATGATATCTGCTATCTGTTTGTCTATGTCAATGACATCCTTCTTACTTGTAACAACTCTGCCTTAATTCATCGCCTTATTACGTTACTAAGTTCAGAATTTAAGCTCCGCGACTTGGGTAATGCTCAATATTTTTTGGGAGTTGAGGTCACTCTTACCAATGTGGGATTCATGTTGAATCAACATAAGTATGTTCTTTATATTCTCTGTCATGCTCGTATGTCATCATGTAAACCTGTCGATACACCAACCTCTATTTCCAAGCTTGATCTGTCGTCTATTATTTTATTCTCGGATCCCACTCACTTTCAACAAATTATTGGTGCTCTTCAATATCTCATGTTTACTAGATCACACATATGCCATGTTGTCAACAAGGTCTGTCAGTTTATGCATGCTCCTACTAAGAGTCATCGGGCTTTCGTTAAACATATGTTACACTACTTGAAAGGTATGTCATCTTATAGCATCCACCTTACTCGTGGCTCCTCTTTATCACTTCATGGGTTTAGTGACGCTGATTGGGCGGGGAGTGTTGATGATTGAAAATCTACTGGTGGATATATTGTTTGCCATAAAGTTTTTTTTTGCTCCTCCCTCAGAGAAAAGTGTCCTTCCTCTAGCAGCAACTCCCGGCCCTACAATCCTTCTCTCTCCCTAACCAACAACAGTAACTAGTTTCTATCTTTTCTAGTTTTGAAACAACACCTGGAATCACCATAAGCCACCCCAACACTAGTGGTACCAGCTGTTTCCACCACTCAATAGTAGCAACATAAACTTCTCCTTCCACCAGCAGCAACACCTTGTAGCTAGCTCTGCATCTCCTACTGTTTAGTAACAATTTTCCATTTCAAGTGCTAGCAACAAGATTAGACCCAGACCAGGTAATCTTTTTCTTCTTTCTTTGAGTTTTCGTTCCGTTGTTTGTTTATGTTATTTTTCTTGCATGCAAAATGTGATTAATTCACGTTTTGCAGCAAGCAAATTGTTAATGGCTTCAGCCTAGTAACCTGGCAGATGGCTTTGGGCTGGACCTTCAAAAAACAGGTTAGAGATAGAGAAGATAAAACATAGGGCATAAAACACCATCAACCATCGTCTGTTCAGACCTCCATCACCATCGACCTCGTCTTCACCTTCTCCCCGCAGCTACACCAGCCCCAAAAGCTCTTTCCCCTACCGTGCTCTTAAGGCCAGCATCCACCAGCTCCTCAATCGTGATAAATTTCTTCTCCACCGTGAACAACGACCTAAATCGCCAGTTGTGGGCACTTAATGGCAATGACCAATACAAGGGGGCAACATTGTGCTTAGAAGGAAAATTTCCAAAAGATGAGATGGTAATTTCCTTCAACCAGATAAGGGGGCATTTTGGTTTACAAAAGACAGTTCGATCCTTTCAGCAAGTGACACCGAATGTTTTTAGCAGTGAGACGAGGAGTAATGAATAATCCACTCAAATTATTTGATGAGATAGAAAATCTCTAGAAGTGTAAACAGGTTAAATATCGATAACTTGGGACCTTTTGGTATAGGAGAGACTTCGTCGAAATTTCGGTAGACTTTAATATGAATACCATGTGTGTGTGTGTGTGTAAATTTAATTACTCCATTTTTGATTGACATGAGATTGTTTTTTTTTATCCTGGATATGAGGATGTTACAAATACAGAAGATAAAAACACTTAATAAGATTGCCTTCCTCTCAAATCTTCTTCTTATTCTTTAGTTTTGCTTATTGTTTTGCTTTCCATAAATCCTACCACATTTATTGTTTTCCAACAATTGTTATTAAAGTTTGTTTTTTATTGTTTGACATGGCCAATACAAACTTCCCCCTTCAATATTCTCATTTGACAAAGAACAATTATGAAATTTGGTGTATCCATGTGAAAGCTTAGCTAGGTTCTCAAGATGTGTTGGAAACGATTGCAAAAGACTTTGAAGAGCCTATAAAAGGAGTAACATTGACTTTAGCCTAAAGGGAGGTTATACAAAAAGCACGAAGAAAGGATCAATAAGTACTCACACTTATCTAACAATTTTTGGATGATGCCACTTCTAAGATAGTGGTAATACAACTATCGTAAAACAAGCATGAGAAATTTTGCAACAATCAAACTAAGGAGCTGATAATGTTAGAAAGGTACTCCTATAAAAGTTACAAGGTGATTTTGAAAGTTTTATACTCTTAAATTAGAGAGTATTTCAGATTACTTTGCTGGAGTATTGACTATATATAATCAAATGAAGAGACATGTGGAGAAGATGTAGGAAATATATGTGTTAGAAAAGATTTTATGCTCATTGCAAAAATAATTCCCTTATATGGTCGCGATAAAAAAAATCATAAAATATGAACTTCTTAACTATTCAAGAACTTATGGGAAAACTACAAGCCCTTAAAGAAAGAGTCAATGACATTCAAGAAGACATGAATGCATAAGCACTCTTTTCAAAACACTATTCAAAAGAGAAGAAAGATGGTTCTGGATATACCCAAAGAGGTTAAGGGCGTGGTCAAGGTAGAGGAAAAGGAGAAACAAGCATATGATGTAATCTATTTGTTAGTGATTTCTATTATATTTTTTTATGTAGAAAACAATATATTGAGTTTGTAATAATTTTTGAAGAAAGGTTATGAGACTAAGATGAAAGATTGTACTTTCACATTACTTGATACTCATGGAGCTATTATTGTAAAAGTAATCATGACAAAGAATATAATGTTTTTGCTCACCATAGAGACGGATGTGCCTAAATGCTTACAGGTATCATGAATGATGAGACTTTGCTTTGGCATATGAGACTTGGGAAAGTAAACTTTGATAGCTTGAAGATGATGGCATAAAAGGAGATATTGAAGGGTCTACCATCCATTATACATCTAAATCAGTTGTGTAAAGAATGTTTAGTGGGCAAATAATTTCGTAAGAGTTTTCTAAAGAAGTCTACATCTAAAGCAAGACAACTCCTACAAGAGATACATGTAGATTTATGTCGTCTTATTCAACCATGCTCATTTGGTAAAAATTTGTATTTTCTACTTTTTATTGATGATTATATTAGAAGAACATGGGTATACTTTTTAAAGAAAAAGTCTAATATATTTAATTATTTTAAGAAGTTTAAAACATTAGTTGAAAAAGAAAGTGATTATTCTATAAAATCACTTAAGACATATAAGAGGGTGAATTTTGTTCTAATGAGTTTGATGAAGATCATGGTATAAAAAGACTTCTAAAAGTGCCTAGATCACCATAACACAATGACATGATGGAGAGAAAGAATAGAAGCATCCTCAACATGGTGAGAAGCATGTTCAAAACCAAGAAGAACCTAAAGGAGTTTTAGACTAAAGGTGTAGATTATGTTGTTTACTTGTTAAATAGGTGTCCTACAAAAGACTTGAATCCCATGAATCCATAAGAAGCATGGAATGGAAGCAAGCCAAGTGCTACTCACTGTAAAGTGTTGGGAAGAATTGGCTATGTGCATATATATGATCCAGTAAGGACCAGGCTAGATGACAAGAGTAAAAGGATAATGTTTATGGGCTTTGACCAAATGTCCAAAAGATATAAGCTTTACAACCCCAATGAAGAAAAGATGATGATTAGTAGATATGATAAGTTCGATGAAGAAGGAGCATGAGATTGGAAGATAAATGATGGTGAGAAATAATATTTTCTACCGGTTCTTGATAAAGGGAAGGAGAGATATGAAGATCATCAAGAACAAACTACACCTCCACAATCACCAATGGTGTCATCTTTACCTTTATTTTTATTTTTTCTAATGGAAGTTCAAGTAGTGGCAACCCATCAAGTCCACCAAAAAGAATAGGGAGCCTTGATGAGCTATATGCGGTATCTACTCCTATTGATGATGATGTAACACTATATTTTCACCTTTCTACATGTGATCCTATAGTGTTTAAAGAAGTAATAAAGGATGCAAAATGGAGAATTGCTATGTATGAGAAGCTTGCATCAATTGAGAAGAATGGCACATAGAAATTGGTTCCTAGACCAAATGGAAAAAAGCTAATAGGTGTCAAGTGGATCTGTAAAGAAAAGAAGAATGTCAAAGGAGAAATGGAGAGGTACAAAGAAAGGTTAGTGGAAAAAGGTGAAAGCTAAAAGTATGAGATTAACTATGATGAGGTTTATGAGGTTTTTGCTCTTGTTGCTACATTGGAGACCATTCGATACCCAACATAAATGGAGAATCTATCAAATGGATGGAAAATTAGCCTTTCTTAATTGTTTTCTTGAGAAGGAGGTCTACATTAAGCAACCTATGAGTTATGAAGTGAAGGGACATAAAGACAAGGTACTAAAGTTGAACAAAGTCTTATATGGATTGACGCAAACCCCAAGGGCTTGTTATAGTCACATTGATGGCTATTTCTTAAAGAATGGATTTTTTAAATGTCCCTATGAATATGCTATCTATATAAAGATAAAAGAGAGTGGTGATACTCTTATTATATGTTTGTATGTGGATGACTTAATCCTTATAGGAAATAATCCAAAGATGTTTGAAGACTTCAAGCAAACAATGATCAAGGAGTTTGAAATGACAGACAATGGTCTTATGACATATTACTTATGGATTGAGATCAAACAAGGAGAGGATGGAATCTTTGTAAGCCAAGAGAAATTTACAAAAGAGATTCTTAAGAAGTTCAAGATTAAGGATTGTGCGAAAAAGAATATTCCGATTGAGTGTGGAGTGAAGATGATAGAGAATGATTAAGAGGAGAAGATAAACTCTACAACATTCAAAAGCCTAGTTAGGAGTTTGAGATATTTGACATGCACTCGTTCATATATTCTTTTTGGAGTAGGACTTGGGAGTAGGTTTATTGATACACGAACTATGACACACTTCAAAGCTTTGGAGTGAGTTCTTCGGTATATCAAAGGTACTATTGATTTTGGCTTGTTTTATGGATATTCTAATAGCTTTTATCTTGTGAGTTATAGTGATAGTGATTGAGCTAGAGATATGGATTATAACAAGAGTGCTATTGGTTTTGTTTTCTACATGGAAGACAAAACATTCACATGATGTTTATAAAAGCAATCTATTGTCACTTTATCAACATGTGAAGCTGAATATATAGCTACTACATCATGTGTTTTTCATTCCATATGGCTAATAAGCTTATTGAAAGTATTACGGATCCCATAAGAGAAGTCTACATAGATTTATATGGACAACTCATTAGCCATTGCCTTAGCTAAAACTCAAGTTTTTCATGACAGAAATAAGCACATTGACACAAGATTTCATTACCTAAAATATTGCATTACAAACAAAGAAGTTGAAGCCAAGTATTGAAAGACATAAGAGCAAGTTGCAGATATTCTCACAAAACCAGTTGAATATGATGTTTTTACCAAAATAAAAGATTTGCTGGGAGTTATGAAGAAATCAAGTTTAAGAGGGGGTTTTGAAAATTGAACTCGATTTCTTTTTTTTATGAAGAACAGAGGAACCGATCCACTAATTGGGAACTAGTCGACTAGTTTAGTATGCAGAATATAATTTATGTTCAGATTAGGATTTTCCTTGTATTAGTTTAATTCCTTGATTATCTAGGACTTTATATCTATAAAAGGCTTGTAATTCAGCATTATTAAGAAGAATAAAAGCAAAGAGAATAACTAAAAGAGTTTAGAGAGAAACACTTAATAAAAGTATACATTTCTCTCAATCTTCTTCTTGTTATTGAGTTTTTGGCTTTACATTACTATTTTTGATATCATACCACACCTATCTTTCTTTCTTTTAACATAAAGTCCTACCATACTAATTTTCTTCCAGTCATTTTTGGCTACTTTCCTTTTGTTTTCATTATTTATTTTTTTTCGGCTGTTTTGTTTTTTAATTCATTTGTCCCTTCATATTCTATGTTGTTTTGTTCTTTAATTCCTAGCTTTAGCTTTCATTTCGCCTTGCCTTAGCTGTTTGTTTTCCAAGGTGTGTTTTGAGAATCATTTGGCTTATCGGAAGTAAGAAACCAGGAGCTCTAAAGATAAAATTACAAGGTTCATTAGCAGACCAAGTTGCTTTATCTATGAGTAAGAAACCAGGAGATTTAAGAACCAAGTGACTCAGATTACTCATACATGACATTAAGTATGTTCAGTAAATTCATGAAACCTAATAATCTAAACGATATCGTTTCTTTCTACCATCCTATTGAGCTGCCTCATCGCTAGTGATAACAGGCTCTTTCACCACACCCCCTTGATATTGAGCTGCCCCATTGCTAGGAATAACAGGTTTCTTCACCATGTTACCATAGTATTGAACTACCTAATTGCTAATGATCACAGGCATCCCCACCGTGGTAATTTGAGTTCCCTGATAAACCAATGTTTGCTGATCTTGGTATTGATGATGATGATGATAGTGATGATGATTTTGCTGTACCTGAGTTGAGGGGAGTCTTCCAGACCTTCCAGGCCAGCCATAACTATTCTCAATCAGAGCAAAGCCTTCCATTCCAATCCTTGTGAGACGATCTACCTGACGTGCCATGTGTGAAATTAACACTGTAACTCAAAGAACAATTAAAACTGAATGGTTTGCCTTGGTACAACATAGGTCGTATATGCAGCTTTATATATATTTGCAGAAAGCAGGCAGCTTGTAACTTGCTTTCTGCTTTTTGGACCCCTCACAATCAACAGAGGTTTTCAAGATTTATGGGGTTCTCCACTTGTGGCTGATTCCATATCCACAAGTATACACATACTGTTGTTAGTTTGAATTTTGATGCAATATTACAAGTATGTGTATAGGTTACTTGCACAACCTGAATAAATACTATCCATGAAATATCAAGAACAGGTTCTGTATTTTCAAGTGCAATTTAACAAAAACAAAACTATTAGAGAATAAACAGTGAAGATGTGGCTAGAGGTACTTTAGTCTAGCTTTCTTTAGCTGCTCAAGGATGTGCGCTAGATTCCGTATTAATGGACAATCATATAGTACAGATACTTAGTTGTGGCTTTCCCTTTAGTTAATAAAATTAGGAAAATAGGCTCTGATCCCACCTCATGGCTACACCTGACAAGATTAACATTTATCATTTTTATGATCTTGGGACTGTTAGAGTATTGACAGCTACTGCCAACAGATCAGGAGAGAATATCTCCACAGTTGCCACAGGATCAGGATTGTCATCAGATGAGGAGAGTATTTCAAATACTCTGCAGGATACTAGCTAGCTTTAAAATTCAAATCTCTAGCTTATCCTCCTTTAAATATTCAAATGTTTGTTTAGAATACAAATCTGTGTAAACCTATATATACACGTGAGAATAAGAAAGATGTAATTAAGTAAAGTGATTCTACTTTAATATACATATCTGCAGAATTCTACTCTGCTTCCTTTATTTATTCCTTTAGGGACGATATATATCTCATATTATATGCCTCAGATTCCTCAGGACTTTCCATGATAGACCATTTTCTTTCGGGGGTACCCTGAAGAGGACTTAAAGATTTCAGTTGTATATATGTGATAACTGAGTAGAAAAAGAAAACTCTCTCGGAATAGCACCCAATTTGTGGGAGTTTCATGTCATCAAAAGTTCACCGAAAGGCGATGCTTGCAATCGTTTTATTTTTCTGAAGCAATAATATTCTTGTTTATCCTCCTAGGCTAAGATGAAATATGGAGGGAGTTAAAGCACATCTCATGTTTGATGGTATATACTCAGAGCATTTCCTCTTTTTCCCTTTTTCTATAAAAGACAAGCTTGAAAGGAAATTCTCATGGGAGATGAGATATTTTTGTAAAAGACATTTCCTCACAATCATGCTTTTCCTCGCCTCTTCATCGACAATCAGCTTAGTTAAAGAGCTGTGAAGGAAATTTTGGTTATACAAGTAATGATTTGCTAAGAATTCACAAATAATCCAACTATGGTCATCATCGCTGATATTCTTAGATATATTGTTCTTATCTATTGTTCGCTATTGTTAATTTTTATTGTAAATTCAGATAGCTTAGCCCAACTATATATAAAAAAATAATAATGAGTAGTAAAATATAATGATTTAAAAATATATTCTCTAGAACAACTTCTGGAAATATCCCATTATATAATTTCATAGGTGGGGAGCAGGTTCCATGTGACGGGACTTTTTCAACAAAATCACTCTCTTGTATTAAAAAGTTTCATTCGGAAAAATTAATGAGTTTTTATATATTTATTGGCTAATAAAAGTTTGATACTTGGGATGTGATATTTAAAATATTTTACTATAAATATAAGATTTTATCAATAAAGATTAACCAATAAAATCATGCTATATGGCATTAGAAAAACACTTGAGAGTCCTTATAAATCTCTATAAATAAAAGGCCTCAACTTACAGGAAAAAAAAAGAAGAAACAAGTTCAAGGGAGATATAAATTTTCTTCAAAACATGTTTTTTAAGCAATGAAA
Source organism: Populus tomentosa (assembly GCA_018804465.1). Taxonomy (NCBI): domain Eukaryota; kingdom Viridiplantae; phylum Streptophyta; class Magnoliopsida; order Malpighiales; family Salicaceae; genus Populus; species Populus tomentosa. The sequence goes on along the minus strand of JAAWWB010000586.1, from coordinate 21,992 downwards.
GTTTCTCAAAAGCTCTCAAGCCTCCTTCATCTACGCTTCAAGTCTATAAAAAATAAAACTTTATTGGATCAAGCCTAAACGTTCCATAAGAGTTCTTCAACAACACTTTGAAGACAAATCAAAGATACTTCTCAAAGTATCAAATCATCAAAACTCGTTGCGTAATACACATCTAAATTCGAGTTCTTGCAAAGCAAAAATCTTGACTAGATTTCACAAATAAATCAAGTTACCATATATCAAATCCAGAGAAAGAATCAGAGGATTATCTTATTCTTTTAAAAGAATATTTTAGATAAAGATTGTAACTAGTCATATATTTAATAAAATTATATATTTATATATGTGTACTTGTTTAATTTCAGGTACTCAAAATTATACCTACAAGGAGATAAGATATTTTTACTAGATACACTAGCACACATAGCTCGGACTGAGAATCATGCTTTTTCTTGACTCTTCATCGACAATCAACCTAGTTAAAGAGCTGTGAGGAAATTTTGGTTATAGAATTAACAGATGATCAGCTTATTAAGAAGCTTGCCATCACTTGTAGTTTGTGGATCCTGCGATCTGTTTAAGCATATGGCAATAACAGAGCAGATCTATTGTTTATATATATTCATACGTACACTCTTGCATACAGTGCAACAATCAGAGGTGAATCAAGTGATAATTAGGAAGTCAGAAAGATAATTATGACAATACATACTTGACCAGCCAAATAGAAAATTATGATATATAAATCGCAGAAAGTTTATTTGAAGAAGCAAGAAGAATCTCCTGACTCGAGTTCTAGCAACCTCTCCTCGTCTACGTTTAGCAGAGGGAGAATATCGTACAGGACTAAAGGTAACACAAGTACTGGAGGAGGTTATGCATACAAGAAACGTAAGTGATTGATCAATAGGTCTTTAAAACGGAACTGGTTTCCCCTTTGGGTAATCAATATAAACCCTCCCATTGTAGCGTTGCGCTGCCTCGTTGCTGTCGATTAGTTTTGTTGCAGGAATTTGGTTTGCCTGATGAATGTAGTAATATGTGGGATGTGCATAGGGAACCTTCATAACTGGTGGCCGCCTCTTGGCCCGGTCGAAGTGCTCATCAATGGCTGCAAAACCCTCCTGCCCAATCTTAACAAGACGATCTGCCTTGTTGGAGATTCTGCTTCCCCTGCGGAATGGTGGTGTTCATGATCATTGCTCAAAAGAGGCTAAGCACACTAGCACACAATATTTAACGTGGTTCGGCAAATTGCCTACATCCACGGGAGAGATCGATATTATTAGAGATAGAGAAAGAATACAACACATGGAGGAGGATCACATTCACTCAACTCCCATCTCTCATTGCTACAAAGGGCAGCAACTACATAAGGCAGCAGGGCTGCTGGTGGCAGCCCTTCTCTTTCTTTCTCTCTTCTTCTCTCTTTTGTAGCTCTCCTACAAGACTCTCTCTCTCATTTTGTGATGCACTCTTGGTGTCTATTTATAGGCTTCAATGACAACTCCTCTTACTTCTTTGTCAACAATGGTGGCTGCCAAACTTACCAAACTTTGACATTAGACAATGGTTGTTGGCTGCCACCAACAGCCCACCATTATAGCCTCCTTCTTTGACAATGTCAAGGGGCTGCAAATGTTGTACCAGCAGCCCTCTTTGACTCTCATATGGCAGCCCTCTTCTTTGACAATGGCAACATAATTGGCAATATTCCAACAATCACCCCCTTTTCCATTTATGTGGGCAATTGTATCTCCAACAAATGGTATTAGAGCTTATGGTTTGAAGTGGTGTTTGATTTTTGCTCAAAAATCAAAGTTGTCAAAATAGTGTTTTGACCATCCCACCGTGTAGAGGAGGGCGATACGAAGCCACTGGTGAAAACAGCGTCAAAATCGGACGTCAGACATGGTCGCACTCTCCATCACTCTCTAGCAAGGCGTCTGCCCACGCGCACAGACGCGCCCCACGCGTCTTCTTCACCCGGATGAGTTGCCCTGACCCATGACCAGTATGAATAGTATGAACAGTTGCATGCAAAGGATGACATCAACCTAATGTAATGATGACGTCATCTTGCATTACCATGTCATCAGCCGCGAGGCGAGCCGGGCCAAGCCAAGCCGAGTTGAGCCGAGCCGAAATGGAGCCGAGCGGAGCCGCGTGCTGAGGGATAGGATTCTGTGCAGCAGAGTCTACGTGCAATCGGATCTGAGATTGAATCTAAGCCATTGATCAGGCCAGAATTGTTTTGATCAAATCTTAGTCGTCTGAAGTGCGATTTGGACGATTCAAGACATGTTTCTAGCTAATTTGATCATTCCGGATGCAATGGTATGGTCCGATCGTTGAGATTTGAGACCAAAAATGGCAGTGGTGAATTATCAAAGAGAGATTGCCCGATCAGGAGACATCTGAAGGTCATCATGGTGGTCGATAGAGATGAAGAAGAAGAAGGTGCACATATTTACCTAATTACATGTGCCAAACTATTAAGTTAAAAATTTATTGCCTTGATGGAAGGCAAAATTGGGACACTCTGGATATCCGGTTATGTGGACAATTAGAGGTGTAGAGTGAAAACTGATGAAGACCAATCTTGATGAATCTAAGCACTGGTAGTCTTGCCAGATGTTGAGAAATCAGGTATAAAACCAGGATACCCAAATCGTTTGTAAAGGAAAGCCGCAACAAAGCTAGCAAATGGTTGTATATACGGAGAGACAGTACGATGGATAGATATGGCATAAGAAGTTCTGTCTAGGAGATTGGTTTTTAAGCGGGACCGTTGTGACCCCTCTAATTTTTCCTGGGAACTTGCTTAATGGAAGGATTCTACATACGGTACTATTTTCATATATGTAACAGTTTGTAATGAAACTAGTGAAGACTAGCAGGAAGACGGCACAAGGGGAACAATTGGGTTTCGTATGTTCAAGGATCTGATGGAGTGGTGATTTCTCCAAAGAAGGTAGATTCGATGACTGTGATTTCTCAAGGGGAGAATTGATGAAGACCTTGATAATGGAAGAGAAATACAGCAAGGGGATGAAGATTGGCACCCTATTTTGACTTGGATAGGTGTTGTGACGGGATGAGCTGCTGTCAAACATAAGCAAGGAATAAGGAGAAATCTGGAGAACATAAATTGCATGAGGGCACACGGAGATTGTGCAGGAGTACCCGTAGGATCCTAACGAGGTACTGTTATGAGACAACAGGTGCAAGGAGAAGAAGAGTTCCCAGGTGAAGCTCAGAGCAGAGACTATGTACAACATGAAGTCTCTTGTGCTCTTGATGAAGACAACACGCGAGGACCTTTCCAATGCATGCAAGGATGGAAAGATGAGCTGTTGCAGAAGCACCTAATTGAGGGGGTGCGAACACCTGTGATAAAAGGCTACCGCCTATGATGAAAGGCGAAGACACTAAAGAGAAGGTAGAGCTATCAAGCAGAAAAGCATAGAAGCTCCAAACATAGAAATCGAGGTGGAGGATTGCGAGGAGTATACTGCAACTTTATCTTTCTATGTAATCAGTGGTAGTAATCTCTCCCAAGTCCACATGGTAGTAGAGAATCTTGGAGCCACTGAAGCATCCCAGCTGAAGGAGGATGCGACTGCCTATGAAAGGCAAAGACACCTCAGGAGAAGGTGGGCGGGCCATGATAGGAGCCCTAGTTCAGATCATCGCATGACGACAAGTGGAGACACCTTAGAGAAGGTGTGAGGGCCATGAAAGGAGCCCAGTTCAAGAACGCTCCAGAAAGCGTGTGCTGAAAAAGCAAGATGACAATTGCCCACATAAATGGTAAAGGGGGTGATTGTTGTAATATTGCCAATTATGTTGATATTGTCAAAGAAGGAGGCTACAATGGTGGGTTGTTGGTTGCAACCAACAACCATTGTCTAATGTCAAAGTTTGGTAAGTTTGGCAGCCACCATTGTTGACAAAGAAGTAAGAGGAGTTGTCATTGAAGCCTATAAATAGACACCAAGAGTGCATCACAAAATGAGAGAGAGAGTCTTGTAGGAGAGCTACAAAAGAGAGAAGAAGAGAGAAAGAAAGAGAAGGGCTGCCACCAGCAGCCCTGCTGCCTTATGTAGTTGTTGCCCTTTGTAGCAATGAGAGATGGGAGTTGAGTGAATGTGATCCTCCTCCATGTGTTGTATTCTTTCTCTATCTCTAATAAAATCGATCTCTCCCATAGATGTAGACAATTTACCGAACCACGTTAAATATTGTGTGCTAGTGTGCTTAGCCTCTTTTGAGCAATGATCATGAACACCATCGTTCCGCAGGGGAAGCAGAATCTCCAACATGCCTGACGTGCCATGTTAACTACAACTAATCAACACACTAAGACAAGTAGCTGTGAAATATATAGGTTTTGTTTGTTTTCTTGCTTTGGCTAATATGTAGGAGGCCAAGCCAACCTTTATATAGATAGGAAAGGTTTGGTTGACAACAGCTGTCAAATGAATAATGTTAGACAGCACTCCTTTTTGTAAATAAAAGCACCCAACATTTGTGTATTGCTTTAAACTGTAATATGAAGTTTAACTATTATAATACTAAGCACTGCAGAGAGAAAAATCAATAGCTTTCTTTCATCTTATCACTACTGACGATAAAACCACCATAAAATGAAAAAAAAAATTATCATCAAAAGTTTATTGATATCAAATTTAAACACAAAAAAATTAAAAACCGTTTGATTTTACTGGTTTTTTTGTCGTCCGACCACCATCTATGACAAAACCATCACCAAGAGTTTATTACTATCGACTTTGGATTAGAATTGAATGTTCTAAATACTTAGTAAACTGAAAAATAAGGGACGCAAACACTGCTCATTAACAACTGTTGTCAGCCAATCATTAGAGCCACTTTTATGAATTTGTGTTGGGCATAAATTAATGAGAATATCAGATCATGTGATTGAAGAAAACAAAAGCTTCCCTTCTTTTGGACTAATGTTGTTTCTACTGGTCAGGAATCATGTCAGGTCCAAAAGCAGAGGTAGCAAAAACATTAAACCTTCGCAAAAGCCAATTATGAAAGAAGATTCCTTCTTGATGCGAACCTCGTGATCACGTGGTCACGCAATCCACAATCAAGATTGAAATCTGATCCCGGAAAGCCGAAATAGGTCTGATATGAGTGCGACACAATGGAAACCTGCCCCAAGGCACCAACACTATTGGAATGAGTAGAATGACGCCACGAAGCCAGTTAATCTTTGATAAGTCAGATTCAATTCGTTCAAGAACTGAAGAATGCAAGAATCACTCTCACACGTTAAAACTGAAAAATTCATAATAATAATCATCAAAGCTGCCGAAATTTTGGCCTACATGAGTTTAAATAGTTCTTGAAAAGTTAACCCTAATGAACCCCTTATGTGGACTTATATGAGGTCCACTCAAAACTGGCCCAAAACCCTAAACTGAAAAGCCCATTACCTGATCCAAACAAGCCTTGGACCCTAGCTCAAAACAAAGTGTTAATTAAGCCCAAACATTAAAGAAAATCATAAAAATAACTAATCTGTCATTAAATACCACCAGCCCTTATTTCCTTGTGTAGCTAGGATGAATAATGAATCCTTATAAGAAAAGGATTCTGAAACAATAATGAATCCTTGCCACACTTGGAGATTATGTTGCAGCTCATTAAAGATCCTTGTGGAACTAGGAAATTCCCAAAACCAGTTGCCACATCCTTGTAGGAAAAGAATCATAATCAAATAGGAAGTCCACAAGTCAAATGGAAGTAAATAACAAAATTCGTACAGCCTCTGTTGACAAGTATTGTGGTGCCTTTCCGAACTCCGATTGACCTGAAATTTTAACCCAAGGTAGAAACACATGTCTGGAGAGTCCACATAAAATATTACCTTGATCCAATGGTCGGATCGAGAATTATGATTGTTTTCGTGAACCTGGACTGTTGCGTTTTTTATGCCAAAATCCGAATCTAACCTTATTTGGGTTGTAGCACAGGCCTGAACCGTATCACTTTTGTTCTCTAATCAGAATAATCTCAGTTTGGGCAATAAGCACACAATCCCAAGCAAATACTGTTCAAGAACAGCAAGCACTGTTGTCTCGGAACCTCATATGTAAACAAAAGGGAAACTTACCGAATCCCAGTCCAATTAAAAGGCAATTTGTAGTAAAAACAAAATTGATCTCTGAGCTATTCCAAGCTTATTTTACAGAATATTAACTCACCCCAGTTTTTTCTTCTTCCAAAAAACTATAAAAGAATAGAATTATGTTCTTAATTAGCATAAATGGCAAACAAATGGCCTTCAGTACATTTGAATAACGATTCAGTACTTAGTGGCACGAAGGTTCTCTCTAGTGCCAAGTTCAATTATTGTAAAATTGATTCCTTCCAACTTGTTTCCTATAATCGATGAGACTCAAATTTCTTTGTGAATCTGATTCCTTATAACTAAACTTTTCCTTTCCAATTTATTTTCATAATCTGTTTTTTTTTTTTTTTGCTTTAACTGATCTTGATTCTCTCCGAAGCTTGATATCTTTATTTCTTACTCTAGTTAACTTCATGACATAATCAATGTGACGCAACCTGACCACCTCATCCTAACAAAAAATCTATTTACATCTCATATACGAGTAAACAAGTTGCTTGCATTAAACCCCAATATTGAAGGAATAATAGAAAATGGAATTTTGGTCAAAAAGTTGCCTCAGATTCTATTCTTTGACATAGACAAATTGACCATATAATAATCATAAATATAATTGTGTATGAAAATTAATAATAATAATTTTAGGAAGTTTTTTTTCAACCAACAAAACTTAAACAAATTAGATTGATGAGCAAATGCAAAGCATGGGTGTTTCCCTTGGCTCATGTTTTTTATTTTTCTTTCTCTATGTTGGAAGTTTGAAAAACCTCTTGACAATAATACAGTTCACAAATTAGATTGATGCAACTAAGTTAAACTTGAGCAACCTTCAAGCATTAGTTTGAACTGTGCAAGTGAGAAAGAGAAAGAAAAAGCAATCTTCAAGAGTAACAAATGAGTTTTTCTCATTCCATAACAAGAACAATTAGGTTGTCGAATTTCAAATCAGATGGAAAAATTTTAAAGGGCATTAAAGCCAACAAATACATATCAACTGATCAGAAAGATGCCTTTGGATTTATCTTTTAACTTCAAGCATCTTGTGCTCAATGATCTCTCTATAAATGATCTTGTGCTCAATGATTTATCTTTGAACGCTATCACGTACAATCCAACACCAGGTTGTACATGTCTTCTAGGCCGTTGTCCTCTTCCATTCCCTACAAACCAACAAAATTCAATACAAAAAACAACTCCGTTTTACTTTTAGTTAAGAAACTTAATTTATAATTAAAAGGGTTATTTTCACATCGTTTTTTTTTTGTTTTAAAATATCAAATTTAAAATAAAATATAAAAACATAAATCAATATTAAAAAATTTCCAAATCAACTAAAGTGATTTTATAAATTTATGTTAGTCATTGTTGGCTTTTCTTTTTTACACGAGAATATCAAAACATACAAGTTTTCAATTTTTCACAATGTTTTAAGAAATTTAAAAATATTATCATAAAAAAATAAAATCAAACCGTCTCTAAATATTTCTAATTTTAGCTCTTCCTGCTATTCTTTTGCCTTAAAAGACACACGAGTTGCTACCAATAAAAATAATGGTTTAATTAAGTGCGATTCGATGGATTGTTTGATATCACCTTAAGTGATTCAACTAATGCATTTTGGGGGAATTTTATAGCTAATAATTAATTGATGTTTTTAAAATTAAATAAGAAAAAAAATCATTAAAGATAATATTTAATTTCATAAATTGAATAGAATAGAATAAAACTAAAGGGAATATTTATTCTTACCATAAAATAATACTTGGAGAGGTTTTTTTTGCATCAAATAAGCTTTCCACTGCGCAGTTGTAGACGCTCTTATAAGACCATAATTGGGATGATGAGGAAGCAGACGATATGGCCGTGATGCAGGCATCACTCTATCTCTTCCCACTTCTAACTCTTTGATCACATGAACTTCACATTCTGTCACATTAATGTCTTTTCTCCCCGAATTCAAGTGCAGTTCCAACTCCTCATCTCTTGACTCTATGTTGTTAATCTCCCGATCCCACTCTGACCCTTCAAATGAATCTGTCTCTTCTACTATCACATGGATCCCACACTGTACCACTTTGCTTCCATCAATGGACTGGCTCCCCAGATAGAGTTCCAATTCCTCATCTCCACAGTATTCTTCCATTGCCATATCACTTATACTTATGTATCTTACCCATTCACGAGCGTCAATGCATACTACTGTTAGTTTATCTTCAAACAATTGAACACCGTTGTTTTTATTTTTTATAATAACCTTGTAATCGATGGCGTCATTCCCACTACTACCAACCTCAAATGGAGAAACAACCCAGACAACCAAGCCTTGGAAAACTGGAGGTATATGAAATGATAATGAACATCCTTCTCCACGGTAGCTTAACCAATTTGGCATGTTACCAGGAACGGACCAAGTAAAATACCCATAATCACCATTGCACAATGCCTGTATATATATATATATATATATATATATATATATATATATATATATATTGATTTCAAGAAATGCTGAAATTTTAGAAACTAATTGATTAATGTGTATATTTGTGTGCTGGAGAGACACAGATAGTACCTCAGCAAGACTCTTCCGGAAATTATTTGATGAATCACTGGAGAAATCAACGTGAATAGACCAGTAATTATTACTTGGACCTTCGATGCCCTGAATCTCTTCTAACATATAACATTTATTGAGAAGCATAGATGGTGAGTGTTTTGACTGGATTGGAATTCTTACACTTTTCATTGAACTGCAACGAAAGGCATTCAAAGCGTGTAAATTTGAGGGAAGATCTGAGATTGATACAAGATTGATGCATTCCCGAACACTCAAAATCGAAAGCTTGGGAAGGAAGCCGATCCCGGAAGGCAGGCTAGAGAAATTGTTTTGTGATAGATCCAATTCTTTTAGAGAGGACAAACCCCTAAAATCAACACAGTTAGTTGTGCAATCAGACAAACCACTATTAGAAAACTTAAGACATTTCATTGATCTCCATTCGAAAGATGTTGGCAGCAAACGTTTGCAATTTAAAACAGTACTTGCTATGATCGAAGATGAAACTGGTAGAGGCCAGGATGTAGACAACGGTGAAAGCCATGATGAAATTTGGGAAACCCAGGATGTAGGTGATGGTGAGTCCCGACAGAAAATGTATCCACGCAATGATAACTTTCTGACATACTTTAAATGTACAAATGAAGGTAGAAGTTCATTTTTAATTCCATCTGCTAGCAGCTCAGTTAAGGATTCCATATCACCCATGTATTCTGGCAACTTCTCAAGTTGTGAACCTCCAGAAATATTCAAACGTTTAAGAGACTTTACATCACCAATGCTTTCGGGAAGAATCTTTAGGCTCCGACATCTCTTTAGATTCAAGAAAATGAGGCTCTTCAAATTTCCAACAGATTGATGCACCTCAACTAAACTCGAGCAACCTTCCAACCTTAGTTTCTGTAGACTTGAACTGTGTAAGTTTGGTGTTTTAACTAGGAACTGAGAATGACTGAGATTAAGGATTTTCAGCTTGTTGAGAATCTGTCAAAATAGAGAGAAAAACAATGAAAAGCAATCATATAAAGTCATAACATGTAAATATAAATTATGTACTGGAGAAATTTGGTGGATTGTAGTTTGTTTCGCACCTTTTCCCCTTTCCATAATTCTCTGAGGTTACTGTATTGCATATCAAGAACAACAAGATTGTCCAAAGTAAAATCAAATGGCAAATATTGCAAAGGACATTCAAACCAACAAATCCACATCAACACTTTAGAAAGCAGTTTGAAGGATCCGGTGAGATGTACCCCATTGATCTGTAGTAAATTTAAGCATCTCATTTTTGCAAATGATCCTGTGTTTAATGATTTAGCTTCTGATGCTCTCACATCCAGTGCAAGACCCTCTACAACTTCCGTACCCTAGAAAAGAAAACAATACAACTTTCATATCATTATTTTTAATAAGCTTGACAAGAAAATATGCATGACTATGCTTTCGTGTATGCATTGAGCTCTTACCTTTTGCTGGTCAAGTACATTCCATGCATCCTCTTGATTCCAAATTCTGTTCCTTTCTCCAGGTTGTTTCGGTGACTTTTCACGAATGATCTCCCTTCCCATGTCTCGTAATAGATCATGCATGGTTATCTTTCCAAAGGCAGTAACTTTAATCAGAGACCTTTCACGGAGAGTTCCCAAATCAACTTCTGGATCGTAACCACAACGGGCTTCTAGCACTTTTTCAACGTATTCTTTCTTTCTACCAATAAAGAAGCATGCAATATCAAGGAAGGCATTTTGCAGTTCATCATCGTCCAGTCCATCAAAACTTATTCTAAGCTTTCCTTGAATATCGCGGTTTGGAATTCTTCTCAACTTGTCAATTACAGATTTCCATCTGTCTTTGTTTTTCCCGGACAGACAAGCTCCTATAACCTCAAGAGCTAAAGGAAGTCCTCCACAGTAATCAACTGCATCCTTCGAAAGCTCAATATAGTCTTCTACTGGCTTGGTGTCCTTAAAGGCATGCCAGCTGAAAAGCTGAAGGGACTCGTCTGGTTTCAATTCTTCGATCCGATATGTTTGATCTGCTTTAAGTAGAAAACTTGAATCTCTTGTTGTAATGATTACTCTACTTCCGGGACCAAACCAACTTCGCTCTCCCATCAAAGCATTTAGCTGGTCAAGATGAGACACACCATCAGCAACAACAAGAACTCTTTTGCGACAAAGCCGTTCTTTGATCAGAACCATTCCTCTATCAACATTGCTGATGTTAGCAGCATCTTGTTTTAAAATATCATGAAGAAGTTGCTTTTGTAAAAGAGCGAGACCATTAAATTGTCTTGATGTTTCATTGATATTCGAAAGAAAACAGCTTCCCTCGAATCCATAGCAGAGATGATTAAATACAACTTTTGCTATAGTTGTCTTTCCTATTCCTGGCATCCCATGTATGCCCACAATGCGTACATCATCTGTTGCAGTAGTTAGGAAGTCAAAAATATTGTGAGCAAGCGGATCGATACGTACTAGGAGCTTAGGAATATTTAAGTGCTTGGGATCTAATTTATTCAACACATCCTTGATAATCTCTTGGATAAATTTTGCTTCATGCCTGTTCATAGACAAAGGCAAGTCATTTGATAGCAAGTAAATTAAATATGCTCAAAACAATATTTTATTGTTTAACTTTGAAAAATCAAATGTATAATGGCTCCATAAATGGCAGCAAGTGAATCTTAGAGAGAAAAGGCATACCCATTTTCCATATCATTGAGATTCCATCCAGATAGATTTCCCGCATCCTCGAGAGCTTTTCTCCACTCCTTCACCTTTTCTTTATAACGTTTTTCATGTTTATCAAATGCTTTTGAAAAACTGCCAGTCTGCTTTCTCACATCTGAAGGATCAATGTCATAGAATATAGGAAGAGCAATCTGATCGGTTTTCCTATTTTTGCACTCAAGAATCTCTAAAAGCTCATTAAGACACCATCTAGAAGAAGCATATCCCTTTGAAAAGACAACTATAGATATCTTTGATTCTTGAATTGCCTTGAGGAGATGATCGGAGATTTCTTCTCCTCTAGGAAGTTCATTATCATCTCGAAAAGTGTGGATTCCTGCTTGGACTAAGGCTGTATATAGATGATCTGTAAATGTCTTGCGAGTATCTTCTCCTCTAAAACTCAAAAAGACATCATAGGCCCCTTCTGTTCTAGATTTAGAAGACTCTGGCTCTGTCATGGCAGCTGCAGAAATTAAGGCACAATTAATTAGCAATGGAGCAATTGCAGAAGGTATCTACTCTCTTGCAAATACTAGCAAGGGGTGCATGTGAAGTGATCATCAAAGATAATACAATAGCTTAAGCTAAATAACGAGAGAGCATAAAAAAATAGCAACTGACAAATAGTTTCATCTATAATTAAGTTTAAGTGATACCGACAATTGAAAGTTATTAATATTTGGCTAACTAGCAACACATCACAGGCAGAAAGTCTACGAACATGAAAAAGATAATGGAAAGGAACTAACTGTGATGGGATGATTCGACAATAATCTTGTACTAGAAGACATAAACTGATCAATGATCTATCTGAACATAAAGCTTTCAAATTATTGCTATCAGTGAATTCATGAAATCAAAACAAGAAAAAAGCAAAGAAGAGTTAGTTATACCTATTTAGAAGGAAAAGGGTTGGTTGGATTCCACCACCTATGAAATTGCAGTTCTCGGAGAGAAAGGTTAGCTGAAGAATCAACTAAGGGATATGCTTTCGTGCAAATTCTTAGCAAGTCAGCCAGTCAACTAATTAAGGAATATTACCCTCAGAACATGGAAATGAAACTAACTGTAAGAAAAAACTCTGTAGCCATTTTGTTTTGGTGACAGTGAAGAAGAGAGAAAGTGGTTTTAAAGTTCTTGAATGAAGATGAAATGAAATGAAATTAGAAAGATTGACGGTACAAGAAATATAAAGAAAAATCCCACAATGGGAGTGAGAATATAAAATTACTCTGCAGTGATGGGCCCATCTGCTAAAGCAGTTGATCCACTCCTAGAAAGCAACTGGCTGGCCAACAACTGCTTCGCCATCAAAATACGTTGACTCAAATGATGACTTTTATATATATATATATATATATATATATATATATGTTTTCTTTTAAATAATGTCATTATCAATTTTAACAACTTGCTGCATTAAAAATAAAGAATGAAGACTTGGCAGTGCATATTTATTATGGAATGGGTTAATATAGAAAATATTATATTATTAATATATTGATTTATCGTGTATAGTATGCTACACCATAACATATACATTACTGTAATTATATAAATAGAAAAGCTGGCTATCTCATTAGATTAAGCCTCTCAATTGAAACAAATATTATTTTAACTTGTATCAAAACCAATTTATCTTTAACAGATATATTCTTCAAATGGCAGCCCCTCTATTGTTTCTATTCAACAAAATCTAATTGCGACTCCATCAGCTAATTATTCTTCAAATGGCAGCCCCTCTAATTAGCTAATTACTTGCTTCATTGTGCTACTGTTAATTAGCCTCACGATCTGCAACGTTGATTCTGCTTCTTCTGTTGATTTCTGATTGATAATGCTTCTCTGCTTCAGCCATCAGCGTGTTATTACTGATTTTTTATTACTGTTTCTGCTCCGAAGTCAACGTTTTCTGCTGTTTTCTTTGCTACTCTTTCGGCTTCCCTGCAATTATCTGCTGTCAGCTTCTATTTTCTACTCATCTGCTACAATATGGATCCTTCGGTTTTTGCTGCAGCTGGCACCACTGGCAGTCCTTCTTCTCCCAACACCAATGTCAGCGCTTTTTCTCCCAACATCAATGCAGTTGTCGATACACGACGTCGGACGACGGTTCTATTTTTTTTTTGCTTATTTAACAAAAAAGATTTTTTTTATTAGGGGAAATGAAGATTTTATTAGAGTCGCCATCTAGTAATATGAGGGAACTCGAAATCCCAAATTAAACACTGGTCCCAGAGATTCGGGTACTGGGTTAGTTATGATTAAGGGAAGGTAGACACCACCCTTAAAACATCCTTTCAAGAGAAAGGTTACCCTTACTTGTGTGCTTTTATATTTGTTTCAAATGCTATTATATTTTGAGCTTATTTGCAATTTTGTTTCATTTTTAATAGTTAACGTCGGTCCCTAAAAATAGGAGACACGTTAAAACTGACATCAGTCCCTAAAAATAGAAGATTTGTCTAAAATATCGACGTTTAACCCTAAAAAAAGAGAATTATGTCTGAGTTAAAAAAAAAATTATGGACATGATCCATATTTGGTATTTAAATACCCTTGACATCGGTCCTTTTCTGTAAAAATAGACGTGTCGACAAACAACGTTCATAGGAGACGTGTCAAAAAAAATATTAATGACATCAGTTCCTAAAAATAGGAAACTCGTCTAAAATATTGATGTTTAACCCTATAAAAGGAGAATTACGTCTGAGTTACCAAAACGAAATTATGGACATAATCCATATTTGGTATTTAAACTTTTGACATCGGTCCTTTTCTGTAAAAAGAGACATGTTGACAAAAACAAAAATTATTGTGATATCGTTGGGAAATGGTTATAACCATATTTGATAATTGGGCTTTGGACCCACGAACGATAACATGATAGGATAGGTGTTGGACCCACGTCGTTTTTTAATTTATTTTTTGTTTTATTATTTTTTTTACATGCAAGAAATTTTATTTACAAAATAAAAAAAATGTTAGAAATCTCAAAAACAATTACTTGAGTGCCACTGTATAGGTAAAAGACTGAAATACCCTCGGATTTCTCAAAAATTACGAAAATGCCACTGGCGGCGCGTGTGGCTCAAGCGCGGTTACTGTTTCTGGCCCACCGATGGTCAATCCTGATAGATCTGAGGTCAAGGATTATGATGGTGGTGGTCTTGACGGTCGTTGATGGCTGATGAGGGAGAATCGACGACTTGAAGCTTCGATGGCCGGAGACGATCGCGACCTTTTTCCGGCCAGATAAGGCGGCGAAAACGTTGAAAAAGGCCGGGGTTTTGCTTTGTAGGAGGTTGACGACCTTTCTGTGGTGGTTTGGAGGCTTGAGATGGCCGGAGATGGGAGATCGAAGGAGAGAGAAAGTCGCCGGCGAGAGAAGAGAGAGAGGCTCTGGGTTTTACTACAGTGTGAACGCTAGCACGATACACCAGTGCAGCTGAAGTCGGTGAGTCGTTGGATCTCCGATGAAAAGATCATGCGGCTGTGATTGGCTCGATCTGCAAGTTGATCGGACGGTCCGGATGAGCAGGGGTTAGATCTGGTGTGGCGCGGTGTACCGAAATCTCGGTACAGCGGGTGATGTGGCGCAATGGGATCAAAGGGCAGATTATTTCAAGGGCCGATATGTGTTTGAGTTTTAATCTAGTGTGTTAAGCTCTATTGTATCCTTTTAAATCAAAGGTTCACAACTAACACTATTAAATCTAACGGCTAGGATATTTTTGGTATTTTTTAAATTTTTTTTTAAAAAAATCAATATCCTACTCTCACGGAGAAAAACTTAAAAAAATATGAATAGTGGCAAATCAATTATTTCTCTTCTTTTTTTCTTCTCTATTGCCCTCTGCCCTCGTGGCTATTTATAGCCAATGAGCAGGGGACACAAAATTTAATGCTAAAGAAATAATTTGCACCGCTGCAACTAACCTTACCTAATATAATAAATTTTTGAATTATTAATTTTGTTTTATTATATATAATAATAAATATTTATATAGGTAAAACTAAAAAACTTAAATTAATATTAGAAAAAGCCTGTTTCAACCGCTAACACAAAAAAAACATTTGATGGGTATCAACCCGGTGAACCGGGTTTTGACCTAAAAATGATGGTTTGACCCGAAACGTCATGAAAACTCATTTTTTACCCTGGTCGACAGGTTTGACCCGTATTGACCCGGTGGACTCGGTTTTGACCGAAAATGACGGTTTTGACTGAAAATGACGGTTTTGACCTGAAAACTCATTTTTTACCCTGGTCGACATGGTTTGACCCGGTGAAATCGGTTTTTTTTAATGAAAAATGATGGTTTTGACCCAAAACGTCATGAAAACTCATTTTTTACCCTGGTCGACATGGTTTGACCCGTATTGACCGGGTGAAATCAGTTTTTATAAAAAATGATGGTTTCGACCCGAAAATGACGGTTTTGACCCGAAACGTCGTGAAAGCTCATTTTTTTACCCTGGTGGACATGGTTTGACCTGTATTGACTCGGTGAAATCAGTTTTTATGAAAAATGACGGTTTTGACCCGAAACGTCATGAAAACTCATTTTTTACCTTGGTCGACATGGTTTGACCCGTATTGACCCGGTGAACTTGGTTTTGGTCGGAAATGACGGTTTTGACCCGAAACAGCCCGGAACTCATTTTTTACCCTGGTCGACATGGTTTGACCTGTATTGACCCGGTGAACTCGGTTTTGGTCAGAAATGACGGTTTTGACCCGAAACAGCCTGAAACTCATTTTTTACCCTGATCGACATGGTTTGACCCGTATTGACTCAGTGAACTAGGTTTTGCTCGGAAATGACGATTTTGACGCGAAACAACCTGAAACTCATTTTTTACCCTGATCGACATGGTTTGACCCGGTAGACTTGGTTTTGATGGAAAAGATGTGGTTGACTCGAGAAAAATATATTTTTGAATTTTAAACTTTTTCTTAATTTTTTTGGATTTTTATAAATAATAATAGAAATAAAATAACATTCAAGAAAATCTTAGTGAATCCAAAATTGGGTTACAACAGCATTCATGCTTCCCTTTGCTGCGATAGCAACTGTTATTCCCCTCTCAAATACACAGCAGGTCATCAACCCCAAACTCATCGATTCCAATTATCTATTTTGATGTATGCAGATGAAGCCATATCTGATTGGCCAAGGGGTGCTCTCATTTGTTAATGGCTCGCATTCCTACCCTTTTCCACTTGATCTGTCCACTCACTCTACTACTGCCTCTGCTAACATTAATTATTGTCCTTATCAAGCATTTCTCACATGGAAACAACAAGATGAACTCATACTCAATGCTTTGCTCTCATCCCTCTCCATTGATGTTCTTCACCTTGTAGTGGACTGCCCAACTTCGGCAAGTGTTTGGAGCACCTTAAAACATGCCCTTGCCACTCCATCCAACTCTAGGATTATGCAATTACATGGCTCTCTCCAGGATCTTCCTCAAGGTGATGATACTGTCACTCTATACCTGCAAAAAGCTTAGGGCTTATTTGACGAACTAGCCACAATAGATAGACCTATCTCCCTCACTAACTTCAATCTCTATGTTTTTCGGGGTCTTTGCGATGAATTTCGAGATTTGGTTACTAGTCTGTCAACCAATGTTGAGCCTCTTGCGTATTCTAAGCTCCATAGTCACTTGTCTACACATGAATTTTTACACAGAAGCTCTCTTCAATCCATTCCAGCTACTGCACCGTTGCTGCCCACACCCTCACACCCTCCCTCTGCATATACTGCACAACTACCTTCGCTGGATGTAATGGCAATGGCTCCTCTTCTCATCGGGGCAAAGGAAAAAGAGGAGGCTGGAGAGGTAACTCTCGCATCAATTATAACCAGTACCTTGGCCAGCCTTACCCTGGAAATAGAGGGAGCTCCTCTTGGCAGAGCACTAGGAGCTACGACAGCAGCAAAAACAAAAAGGGCAACACCAATGGCCTCGGCAAATTAGATGCCAACTTTGCAGCAACATCAGACACTCTGCACAACAATGCTCTCAACTTGTGCATCATGAGAATCAAGCCGCAGCCAACCTCTCCTTTAGTGATGCTTCAGTGGCAAATTCTATCACTTGGTTCCTCGATACATGTGTGAATCAACATGTTACTCCAGACATTGTCGGTATGACACATAAAGACCCTTGTCTTGGTAATGATCAATTGTATGTTGGTGATGGTAAGAGACTTATTATATCTAATACAACTCATAAAATTTTGCATACTCCGAAACAAACCTTTACTTTGTCTAATATTCTACATGTTCCAAAAATTAAGAAAAGACTCTTATCTGTTCAACAATTTTATCGTGAAAATTGTATCTTTTTTAGTTTCACTCTTCTTTTTTCTATTTCAAGGATCTCATAACCAAGGCAATTCTTCTTTCCGGTCAGAGTAAAGATGGCCTTTATATCCTTACCGAGTCCTCTACCACGTGTCTTCCCAAGGCTTTTTTGTCCACCTTTACCAATGTTTGGCATCGTCGCCTGGGTCATCCTAGCTCTCGTGTTTTGAATCTCTTAGCGTCTAATAAAAAGGTTATTTGTACTTCTCTTCCTTTAAATTTTCAATGTCAAGCTTGTCCATTAGAAAAATCATCTTGTCTGTCTTTAAGCCTTATAGGTCATCAAACATCTACTCTTCTTGAACTTGTTTTTAGTGATGTGTGGGGCTCTACTCTTATGTTATCTTCGGATGGTTTTTTTTATTTTGTTATTTTTGTGGATGTGCATACGAAATTTATATGGTTTTATCCTCTTGTCCTCAAATCTGATGTCTTCAATGTGTTTCATCAATTTCAAGTCTTTGTCGAATGACAATTCTCTCAAAAAATTAAATATGTTCAAACTAACAGGGGTGGTAAATATTGTAAATTAAATTCATTATTCAAAACCATTGGTGTTCATCATCGTGTTATATGCTCACATATGCATGAACATAATGGTATTGTTAAGTGTCGTCATCGTCACATTGTTGAAATTGGTCTTACCCTTCTTAATCAGTGTAAGACACCTTTAAAATTTTGGACTTAGGCTTTTGAAACCTCTATTTACCTCATTAATTGTATGCCCACACCGATTTTGCGCAACAAATCTCCTTTTGAATGTCTGGGTCGTCAACCACCTAATTATGATTTTTTATGTACTTTCAAATGTCTCTGTTTTCCCTTCCTTCAACCTTATAATGCTCATAAGTTAGACTGTCGCTATACTCCATGTGTGTTCTTAGGCTATAGTTCATCTCATCTAGGGTATCGCTGTCTTGACTTATCATCTAAGCTTCTCTATATCTCATGTCATGTTCGATTTAATGAACACGTGTTTTCGTTTCTCGAGTCTGCCCATCTCCCTTCACCTACTAGCCATACCCATCTGCTTACCACTGTCACACACCTTCCCTCGCTCACCATCTTTCCATCCACTACACCATCAGCCCCACCACCCACTTCCTCTAACCCCGTTGTCCCTTTATCACCATCTGCCTCCATATTTGTTGATCATTTTGCAGGTACAGGGTAACACTGGCGTTGTCTATGTTCACGTCTCCCCAGCTGCTGTCTCTCCAGCATAGTCATCCAGCTCTTCCTCTCCATCCAAATAATTTGTTGTGTCTTCACCAGGTTTGGACCTCTGTGTTAATCTGTCAAGTTATACTCTTCCGCGGCAATTATCCCCTGTTCAAAGCCCTGCTCCTCCAGGACAGCGACAACACCCATGGTGTTGCGTCCTAGACATAACAGGATTGCCAACATCACTTCAATCGCTGCTTTTTCCTCACTGCCTCCATCTTCACCAGTAATGTCTCCCTCTACTCTCAAACCTCTTACTTTTAAGGAGGCTGACCATTTTATGTGCTCGCATATTGCTATGAAGTATGAAATTGCATCTTCACATGCCAATGGTACTTGGTCCTTGGTACCTTTTGATCCCTTCATGAATGTAGTTAGCTGCCGATGGGTGTATAAATAAAGCGCCAAGTTGATGGTGTTATTAACCGCTATAAGGCTTGCTTGGTTGCGCGTGGGTTCACTCAACAAAAAGGCATTGATTACTCAAAAACCTTTAGTCTTGTTGTTAACTAACCAAAGGATGGCAGATTCAACAACTTAATATCCACAATGCCTTCCTCAATGGTTCACTTTGAGAGGTTGTTACATGGCACAACCCACAGGTTTTGTAGACTCTGCTATGCCAAATCATGTTTGTCTTCTTCACAAGTCTCTGTATGGTCTAAAACAAGCCCCTTGGGCTTAGTACACCCGTCTGAGTACATCCTTCAGAGTATTGGTTTTCGAGCTTCCAAGGTTGATACCTCTCTCTTTATTTTGGCGAGGAATCATGATATTTGCTACCTGCTTGTCTATGCCGATAACATCCTACTTACTGGTAACAACTCTACCTTAATTCATCGCCTTATTACCATACTAAGTTCAGAATTTAAGCTCCGCGACTTGGGTAATGCTCATGATTTTTTGGGAGTTGAGGTCACTCTTACCAGTGTGGGACTCATGCTGAATCAACATAAGTATGTTCTTTATATTCTCTATCATGCTTGTATGTCATCATGTAAACCTGTCGATACACCAACCTTTATTTCCAAGCTTGATCTGTCATCTACTATTTTATTCTCGGATCCAACTCGCTTTCAACAAATTGTTGGTGCTCTTAAGTATCTCACGTTTACTAGATCACACATCTTCCATGTTGTCAACAAGGTCTGTCAGTTTATGCATGCTCCTATTGAGAGTCATTGGGCTGCCGTTAAATGTATGTTACACTACTTGAAAGGTACATCATCTTATAGCATCCACCTTAATTACTTGTGGCTCCTCTTTATCACTTTATGGGTTCACTGTTGCTGATTGGGCGAGGAGTGTTAATGATCAAAAATCTACTGGTGGATATAATGTTTGCCAAAAAGTTTTTTTTTGCTCCTCCCTCAAAGAAGAGTGTCCTTCCTCTAGCAGCAACTCCCTCCCTACAATCCTTCTCTCTCCCTAACCAGCAGCGACAACTAGTTTCTATCTTTGCCAGCTTTGAAACAGCACCTGGAATCATCATGAGCCACCCCAACAACCAGTGGTACCAGCTGTTTCCACCACTCAACAGTAGTAACACAACCATAGTGAGCCACCCCAACAACACTAATAGTACCAGCTATTTTCGCCACTCAATAGTAGCAGCATAAACTTCTCCTTCCACCAGCAGCAATGCCTTATAGCCAGCCCTGCATCTCCTACTGTTTAGTAACAATTTTCCATTTCTGGCGTCAGCAACAAGATTAGACCTAGACCAGGTAATGTTTTTCTTCTTTCTTTGAGTTTTTCGTTCCTTGTTTGTTTCTGTTATTTTTCTTGTATGCAAAATGTGATTAATTTAGTTTTGCAACAAGCAAATTGTTAATGGGTTCAGCCTAGTAACTTGGCAGATGGCTTTCGGCTGGATGTTCAGCACAACCCCTAAAAAGGGGTTTTGTTGGGCCTTTGATAGGCCCAACCAACCCAGTCCTTAGATTAAGGGTGTGTTTGGCAGACACACCCTTATATCTTTCTTTTAGTTTTAAACTTGTTTTTATCTTAAAATTCAGCAAAACAAGCCATTAAAAAAAAACTTCAGAAAATTCCAAAAATAATCCATGGATCATTTTGAATCTATTTGTGGGTCTCTCACATATTTTCTTAATTTTATAATTCATATTAGGACTATGAATTATACTTTAAGATACTGACTCGATATTAAAATGCCTATTTTTCGTTGAAATTCAAGAAATTCCAAAAACCTTCTCTAGAAATTTTCTCACTTCAAAAAAATACAAATAATATTTTATTTTAATTTGCATACGGCTAAGTCTCTTAAAATATATAAAAATATGTATTTGCATGTATTTTGGGATTTAATAACAATTTATTAAAGCCATGAGAATTTGGCCTATATTTTAAACATATCAAAAAAAATATAAGAAGAGGTAGGAATGCGACCTCTGCAGACAGTAACAATTCAAGACAGTAACAATCCAAGACAGTAACATTCCAATGCCTAGACAATAACGGTTCAATATAATAACAGTTCAAGATAGTAAAAGTTTGAGACAATAACGGTTCAATAGAATAACAGTAAAAGTTCAAGACAATAACGATTTAATACAATAACAGTTCAAAACAGTAACGGTTGGATAGTAATAATTCAAGGTCTAAACAACAATACTTCGAGATTTAAACAGTAACAGTTCAATTATAAAGAAAGGAATGATAACTATGGTTGGATAAAGAATGACAATACTAACAAGTGTAATGAGAAAAACATAAAATATAAAGAAAATAATTATTGAAAGAAAGACCTATTAGCTGTTGATATGATTATTATAAAACATATCATTGAATGAGGAAAATTTATAAGATAAAGCTTATGATTTCAAGAGGGACCACAGGCATGGTGTAGTAGCAATAGCAAGGGAGCACGAGTAGAGCTTCTACTGCAGGGATGTGATCATTACTTG
>JAAWWB010002026.1:0-16963 GCA_018804465.1 Populus tomentosa | reverse complement strand
TTCGGCAACCGGGGCATCGAAATCGAAATGGGGCCGCGAAACTCAACCGAGTCAAAGCGTTTCCTCCCCCCGTTTGCGAAGGAGTCTGTGTTAACAAGTAGCAAAAGCATACATGTCAAGAGGATCACCCGAAATGCCCACGGCATTGAATGTTGGCAACGGGGCATCGAAGTTTTGGAATGCCTGAGAACTCCCGATCATAGTGTTGCGCCGTTTGGAGAAGAAAGTCTGATGTAGAATCATAGCATAGGCATACATGCTCAGAGGGATCACCCGAAATTCAAAGGCAACTGGATTTCGGCAACCCAGGGTCAAGCGAGGGGAATGCCGCTAACATTCCGATCAAAAGCGTTTGGCCATTTATCGAAGAAGTCTGATGTAGAACATAGCATATGCATACATGCTCAAGAGGGATCACCCGAAATTCAAAGGCAACTGAATTTCGGCAACCGGGGCATCGAAGTCGGAATGCCGCGAAACTCACCGAGTCAAAGCGTTTCGCCGTTTGCGGAAGAAAGTCTGATGTAGAACAAGTAGCAGAAGCATACATGCTCAAGAGGGATCACCCGAAATTCAAAGGCAACTGAATTTCGGCAACCGGGGCATCGAAGTCGGAATGCCGCGAAACTCACCGAGTCAAAGCGTTTCCCAGTTTGCGGAAGGAAGTCTGATGTAGAACAAGTAGCAGAAGCATACATGCTCAAGAGGGATCACCCGAAATTCAAAGGCAACTGAATTTCGGCAACCGGGGCATCGAAGTCGGAATGCCGCGAAACTCACCGAGTCAAAGCGTTTCGCCGTTTGCGGAAGGAAGTATGATGTAGAACAAGTAGCAGAAGCATACATGCTCAAGAGGGATCACCCGAAATTCAAAGGCAACTGAATTTCGGCAACCGGGGCATCGAAGTCGGAATGCCGCGAAACTCACCGAGTCAAAGCGTTTCGCAGTTTGCGGAAGGAAGATGATTGTAGAACAAGTAGCATGAAGCATACATGCTCAAGAGGGATCACCCGAAATTCAAAGGTAACTGAATTTCGCAACCGGGGCACTCGAAGTCAGGAAATGCCGCCGAAACTCACCGAGTCAAAGCGTTCGCACGTTTGGCGGAAGGTAAGTATGCTGTAGAACAAGTGTAGCAAGAAGCAGACATGCTCAAGAGGGATCACCCGGAAATTCAAAGGCAACTGAATTTCGGGCAACCAGGGCAATAGAAGTCGGAATTGCCGCGAAACTCAACGAGTCAAAAGCGTTTCGCCCGTTGCGGAAGGAAGTCTGATGTAGAACAAGTAGCAAAAGCATACATGCTCAAGAGGGATCACCGGAAATTCAAAGGCAACTGAATTTGGGCAAACGGGGCATCGAAGTCGAAATGCCGCGAAACTCACCGAGTCAAAGCGTTTCGCAGTTTGCGGAAGGAAGTATGATGTAGAACAAGTAGCAGAAGCATACATGCTCAAGAGGGATCACCCGAAATTCAAAGGCAACTGAATTTCGGCAACCGGGGCATCGAAGTCGGAATGCCGCGAAACTCACCGAGTCAAAGCGTTTCGCCAGTTTGCGGAAGGAAGTATGATGTAGAACAAGTAGCAGAAGCATACATGCTCAAGAGGGATCACCCGAAATTCAAAGGCAACTGAATTTCGGCAACCGGGGCATCGAAGTCGGAATGCCGCGAAACTCACCGAGTCAAAGCGTTTCGCCGTTTGCGGAAGGAAGTCTGATGTAGAACAAGTAGCAGAAGCATACATGCTCAAGAGGGATCACCCGAAATTCAAAGGCAACTGAATTTCGGCAACCGGGGCATCGAAGTCGGAATGCCGCGAAACTCACCGAGTCAAAGCGTTTCGCCGTTTGCGGAAGAAAGTCTGATGTAGAACAAGTAGCAGAAGCATACATGCTCAAGAGGGATCACCCGAAATTCAAAGGCAACTGAATTTCGGCAACCGGGGCATCGAAGTCGGAATGCCGCGAAACTCACCGAGTCAAAGCGTTTCGCCATTTGCGGAAGAAAGTCTGATGTAGAACAAGTAGCAGAAGCATACATGCTCAAGAGGGATCACCCGAAATTCAAAGGCAACTGAATTTCGGCAACCGGGGCATCGAAGTCGGAATGCCGCGAAACTCACCGAGTCAAAGCGTTTCGCCGTTTGCGGAAGGAAGTATGATGTAGAACAAGTAGCAGAAGCATACATGCTCAAGAGGGATCACCCGAAATTCAAAGGCAACTGAATTTCGGCAACCGGGGCATCGAAGTCGGAATGCCGCGAAACTCACCGAGTCAAAGCGTTTCGCAGTTTGCGGAAGGAAGTCTGATGTAGAACAAGTAGCAGAAGCATACATGCTCAAGAGGGATCACCCGAAATTCAAAGGCAACTGAATTTCGGCAACCGGGGCATCGAAGTCGGAATGCCGCGAAACTCACCGAGTCAAAGCGTTTCCCCGTTTGCGGAAGGAAGTCTGATGTAGAACAAGTAGCAAAGCATACATGCTCAAGAGGGATCACCCGAAATTCAAAGGCAACAGAATTTCGGCAACCGGGGCATCGAAATCGGAATGCCCCGAAACTCACCGAGTCAAAGCGTTTCCCCGTTTGCGGAAGAAAGTCTGATGTAGAACAAGTAGCAGAAGCATACATGCTCAAGAGGGATCACCCGAAATTCAAAGGCAACTGAATTTCGGCAACCGGGGCATCGAAATCGGAATGCCGCGAAACTCACCGAGTCAAAGCGTTTCCCCGTTTGCGGAAGGAAGTCTGATGTAGAACAAGTAGCAAAGCATACATGCTCAAGAGGGATCACCCGAAATTCAAAGGCAACTGAATTTCGGCAACCCGGGCATCGAAGGCGGAATGCCGCGAAACTCACCGAGTCAAAGCGTTTCGCCGTTTGCGGAAGAAAGTCTGATGTAGAACAAGTAGCAGAAGCATACATGCTCAAGAGGGATCACCGGAAATTCAAAGGCAACTGAATTTGGGCAACCGGGGCATCGAAGGCGAAATGCCGCGAAACTCACCGAGTCAAAGCGTTTCGCCGTTTGCGGAAGAAAGTCTGATGTAGAACAAGTAGCAGAAGCATACATGCTCAAGAGGGATCACCCGAAATTCAAAGGCAACTGAATTTCGGCAACCGGGGCATCGAAGTCGGAATGCCGCGAAACTCACCGAGTCAAAGCGTTTCGCCATTTAGCGGAAGAAGTCTGATGTAGAACAAGTAGCAGAAGCATACATGCTCAAGAGGGATCACCCGAAATTCAAAGGCAACTGAATTTCGGCAACCGGGGCATCGAAGTCGGAATGCCGCGAAACTCACCGAGTCAAAGCGTTTCGCAGTTTGCGGAAGGAAGTATGATGTAGAACAAGTAGCAGAAGCATACATGCTCAAGAGGGATCACCCGAAATTCAAAGGCAACTGAATTTCGGCAACCGGGGCATCGAAGTCGGAATGCCGCGAAACTCACCGAGTCAAAGCGTTTCGCCGTTTGCGGAAGGAAGTCTGATGTAGAACAAGTAGCAGAAGCATACATGCTCAAGAGGGATCACCCGAAATTCAAAGGCAACTGAATTTCGGCAACCGGGGCATCGAAGTCGGAATGCCGCGAAACTCACCGAGTCAAAGCGTTTCGCCGTTTGCGGAAGGAAGTATGATGTAGAACAAGTAGCAGAAGCATACATGCTCAAGAGGGATCACCCGAAATTCAAAGGCAACTGAATTTCGGCAACCGGGGCATCGAAGTCGGAATGCCGCGAAACTCACCGAGTCAAAGCGTTTCGCCGTTTGCGGAAGGAAGTATGATGTAGAACAAGTAGCAGAAGCATACATGCTCAAGAGGGATCACCCGAAATTCAAAGGCAACTGAATTTCGGCAACCGGGGCATCGAAGTCGGAATGCCGCGAAACTCACCGAGTCAAAGCGTTTCGCCGTTTGCGGAAGGAAGTATGATGTAGAACAAGTAGCAGAAGCATACATGCTCAAGAGGGATCACCCGAAATTCAAAGGCAACTGAATTTCGGCAACCGGGGCATCGAAGTCGGAATGCCGCGAAACTCACCGAGTCAAAGCGTTTCGCCGTTTGCGGAAGGAAGTATGATGTAGAACAAGTAGCAGAAGCATACATGCTCAAGAGGGATCACCCGAAATTCAAAGGCAACTGAATTTCGGCAACCGGGGCATCGAAGTCGAATGCCGCGAAACTCACCGAGTCAAAGCGTTTCGCCGTTTGCGGAAGGAAGTATGATGTAGAACAAGTAGCAGAAGCATACATGCTCAAGAGGGATCACCCGAAATTCAAAGGCAACTGAATTTCGGCAACCGGGGCATCGAAGTCGGAATGCCGCGAAACTCACCGAGTCAAAGCGTTTCGCCGTTTGCGGAAGGAAGTATGATGTAGAACAAGTAGCAGAAGCATACATGCTCAAGAGGGATCACCCGAAATTCAAAGGCAACTGAATTTCGGCAACCGGGGCATCGAAGTCGGAATGCCGCGAAACTCACCGAGTCAAAGCGTTTCGCCGTTTGCGGAAGAAAGTCTGATGTAGAACAAGTAGCAGAAGCATACATGCTCAAGAGGGATCACCCGAAATTCAAAGGCAACTGAATTTCGGCAACCGGGGCATCGAAGTCGGAATGCCGCGAAACTCACCGAGTCAAAGCGTTTCGCCGTTTGCGGAAGGAAGTATGATGTAGAACAAGTAGCAGAAGCATACATGCTCAAGAGGGATCACCCGAAATTCAAAGGCAACTGAATTTCGGCAACCGGGGCATCGAAGTCGGAATGCCGCGAAACTCACCGAGTCAAAGCGTTTCGCCGTTTGCGGAAGGAAGTCTGATGTAGAACAAGTAGCAGAAGCATACATGCTCAAGAGGGATCACCCGAAATTCAAAGGCAACTGAATTTCGGCAACCGGGGCATCGAAGTCGGAATGCCGCGAAACTCACCGAGTCAAATTGTTTCGCCGTTTGCAGAAGAAAGTCTGATGCAGAACAAGTAGAAGAAACATATAAGCTCAAGAGAGATCACCCCAAATTCAAAGGCAACTGAATTTCGACAACCGAGGCATCGAAGGAGGAATGCCGCGAAACTCACCGACTCAAAGCGTTTCGCAGTTTGCGGAAGGAAGTATGATGTAGAACAAGTAGCTGAAGCATACATGCTCAAGAGGGATCACCCGAAATTCAAAGGCAACTGAATTTCGGCAACCGGGGCATCGAAGTCGGAATGCCGTGAAACTCACCGAGTCATAGCGTTTCGCCGTTTGCGGAAGCAAGTCTGATGTAGAACAAGTAGCAGAAGCATACATGCTCAAGAGGGATCACCCGAAATTCAAAGGCAACTGAATTTCGGCAACCGGGGCATCGAAGTCGGAATGCCGCGAAACTCACCGAGTCAAAGCGTTTCGCCGTTTGCGGAAGAAAGTCTGATGTAGAACAAGTAGCAGAAGCATACATGCTCAAGAGGGATCACCCGAAATTCAAAGGCAACTGAATTTCGGCAACCGGGGCATCGAAGTCGGAATGCCGCGAAACTCACCGAGTCAAAGCGTTTCGCCGTTTGCGGAAGGAAGTATGATGTAGAACAAGTAGCAGAAGCATACATGCTCAAGAGGGATCACCCGAAATTCAAAGGCAACTGAATTTCGGCAACCGGGGCATCGAAGTCGGAATGCCGCGAAACTCACCGAGTCAAAGCGTTTCGCCGTTTGCGGAAGGAAGTATGATGTAGAACAAGTAGCAGAAGCATACATGCTCAAGAGGGATCACCCGAAATTCAAAGGCAACTGAATTTCGGCAACCGGGGCATCGAAGTCGGAATGCCGCGAAACTCACCGAGTCAAAGCGTTTCGCCGTTTGCGGAAGGAAGTCTGATGTAGAACAAGTAGCAGAAGCATACATGCTCAAGAGGGATCACCCGAAATTCAAAGGCAACTGAATTTCGGCAACCGGGGCATCGAAGTCGGAATGCCGCGAAACTCACCGAGTCAAAGCGTTTCGCCGTTTGCGGAAGAAGTCTGATGTAGAACAAGTAGCAGAAGCATACATGCTCAAGAGGGATCACCCGAAATTCAAAGGCAACTGAATTTCGGCAACCGGGGCATCGAAGTCGGAATGCCGCGAAACTCACCGAGTCAAAGCGTTTCGCCATTTGCGGAAGAAGTCTGATGTAGAACAAGTAGCAGAAGCATACATGCTCAAGAGGGATCACCCGAAATTCAAAGGCAACTGAATTTCGGCAACCGGGGCATCGAAGTCGAATGCCGCGAAACTCACCGAGTCAAAGCGTTTCGCCGTTTGCGGAAGGAAGTCTGATGTAGAACAAGTAGCAGAAGCATACATGCTCAAGAGGGATCACCCGAAATTCAAAGGCAACTGAATTTCGGCAACCGGGGCATCGAAGTCGGAATGCCGCGAAACTCACCGAGTCAAAGCGTTTCGCAGTTTGCGGAAGGAAGTATGATGTAGAACAAGTAGCAGAAGCATACATGCTCAAGAGGGATCACCCGAAATTCAAAGGCAACTGAATTTCGGCAACCGGGGCATCGAAGTCGGAATGCCGCGAAACTCACCGAGTCAAAGCGTTTCGCCGTTTGCGGAAGGAAGTATGATGTAGAACAAGTAGCAGAAGCATACATGCTCAAGAGGGATCACCCGAAATTCAAAGGCAACTGAATTTCGGCAACCGGGGCATCGAAGTCGGAATGCCGCGAAACTCACCGAGTCAAAGCGTTTCGCCGTTTGCGGAAGGAAGTCTGATGTAGAACAAGTAGCAGAAGCATACATGCTCAAGAGGGATCACCCGAAATTCAAAGGCAACTGAATTTCGGCAACCGGGGCATCGAAGTCGGAATGCCGCGAAACTCACCGAGTCAAAGCGTTTCGCCGTTTGCGGAAGGAAGTATGATGTAGAACAAGTAGCAGAAGCATACATGCTCAAGAGGGATCACCCGAAATTCAAAGGCAACTGAATTTCGGCAACCGGGGCATCGAAGTCGGAATGCCGCGAAACTCACCGAGTCAAAGCGTTTCGCAGTTTGCGGAAGGAAGTATGATGTAGAACAAGTAGCAGAAGCATACATGCTCAAGAGGGATCACCCGAAATTCAAAGGCAACTGAATTTCGGCAACCGGGGCATCGAAGTCGGAATGCCGCGAAACTCACCGAGTCAAAGCGTTTCGCCGTTTGCGGAAGGAAGTCTGATGTAGAACAAGTAGCAGAAGCATACATGCTCAAGAGGGATCACCGGAAATTCAAAGGCAACTGAATTTCGGCAACCGGGGCATCGAAGTCGGAATGCCGCGAAACTCACCGAGTCAAAGCGTTTCGCCGTTTGCGGAAGGAAGTCTGATGTAGAACAAGTAGCAGAAGCATACATGCTCAAGAGGGATCACCCGAAATTCAAAGGCAACTGAATTTCGGCAACCGGGGCATCGAAGTCGGAATGCCGCGAAACTCACCGAGTCAAAGCGTTTCGCCGTTTGCGGAAGAAGTCTGATGTAGAACAAGTAGCAGAAGCATACATGCTCAAGAGGGATCACCCGAAATTCAAAGGCAACTGAATTTCGGCAACCGGGGCATCGAAGTCGGAATGCCGCGAAACTCACCGAGTCAAAGCGTTTCGCCGTTTGCGGAAGGAAGTATGATGTAGAACAAGTAGCAGAAGCATACATGCTCAAGAGGGATCACCCGAAATTCAAAGGCAACTGAATTTCGGCAACCGGGGCATCGAAGTCGGAATGCCGCGAAACTCACCGAGTCAAAGCGTTTCGCCGTTTGCGGAAGGAAGTATGATGTAGAACAAGTAGCAGAAGCATACATGCTCAAGAGGGATCACCCGAAATTCAAAGGCAACTGAATTTCGGCAACCGGGGCATCGAAGTCGGAATGCCGCGAAACTCACCGAGTCAAAGCGTTTCGCCGTTTGCGGAAGAAAGTCTGATGTAGAACAAGTAGCAGAAGCATACATGCTCAAGAGGGATCACCCGAAATTCAAAGGCAACTGAATTTCGGCAACCGGGGCATCGAAGTCGGAATGCCGCGAAACTCACCGAGTCAAAGCGTTTCGCCGTTTGCGGAAGGAAGTCTGATGTAGAACAAGTAGCAGAAGCATACATGCTCAAGAGGGATCACCCGAAATTCAAAGGCAACTGAATTTCGGCAACCGGGGCATCGAAGTCGGAATGCCGCGAAACTCACCGAGTCAAAGCGTTTCGCCGTTTGCGGAAGGAAGTATGATGTAGAACAAGTAGCAGAAGCATACATGCTCAAGAGGGATCACCCGAAATTCAAAGGCAACTGAATTTCGGCAACCGGGGCATCGAAGTCGGAATGCCGCGAAACTCACCGAGTCAAAGCGTTTCGCCGTTTGCGGAAGGAAGTATGATGTAGAACAAGTAGCAGAAGCATACATGCTCAAGAGGGATCACCCGAAATTCAAAGGCAACTGAATTTCGGCAACCGGGGCATCGAAGGCGGAATGCCGCGAAACTCACCGAGTCAAAGCGTTTCGCCATTTGCGGAAGGAAGTATGATGTAGAACACGTAGCAGAAGCATACATGCTCAAGAGGGATCACCCGAAATTCAAAGGCAACTGAATTTCGGCAACCGGGGCAACGAAGTCGGAATGCCGCGAAACTCACCGAGTCAAAGCGTTTCGCCGTTTGCGGAAGGAAGTATGATGTAGAACAAGTAGCAGAAGCATACATGCTCAAGAGGGATCACCCGAAATTCAAAGGCAACTGAATTTCGGCAACCGGGGCATCGAAGTCGGAATGCCGCGAAACTCACCGAGTCAAAGCGTTTCGCCGTTTGCGAAGAAGTATGATGTAGAACAAGTAGCAGAAGCATACATGCTCAAGAGGGATCACCCGAAATTCAAAGGCAACTGAATTTCGGCAACCGGGGCATCGAAGTCGGAATGCCGCGAAACTCACCGAGTCAAAGCGTTTCGCCGTTTGCGGAAGAAAGTCTGATGTAGAACAAGTAGCAGAAGCATACATGCTCAAGAGGGATCACCCGAAATTCAAAGGCAACTGAATTTCGGCAACCGGGGCATCGAAGTCGGAATGCCGCGAAACTCACCGAGTCAAAGCGTTTCGCCGTTTGCGGAAGGAAGTATGATGTAGAACAAGTAGCAGAAGCATACATGCTCAAGAGGGATCACCCGAAATTCAAAGGCAACTGAATTTCGGCAACCGGGGCATCGAAGTCGGAATGCCGCGAAACTCACCGAGTCAAAGCGTTTCGCCGTTTGCGGAAGAAGTCTGATGTAGAACAAGTAGCAGAAGCATACATGCTCAAGAGGGATCACCCGAAATTCAAAGGCAACTGAATTTCGGCAACCGGGGCATCGAAGTCGGAATGCCGCGAAACTCACCGAGTCAAAGCGTTTCGCCGTTTGCGGAAGGAAGTATGATGTAGAACAAGTAGCAGAAGCATACATGCTCAAGAGGGATCACCCGAAATTCAAAGGCAACTGAATTTCGGCAACCGGGGCATCGAAGTCGGAATGCCGCGAAACTCACCGAGTCAAAGCGTTTCGCCGTTTGCGGAAGGAAGTATGATGTAGAACAAGTAGCAGAAGCATACATGCTCAAGAGGGATCACCCGAAATTCAAAGGCAACTGAATTTCGGCAACCGGGGCATCGAAGTCGGAATGCCGCGAAACTCACCGAGTCAAAGCGTTTCGCCGTTTGCGGAAGAAGTATGATGTAGACAAGTAGCAGAAGCATACATGCTCAAGAGGGATCACCCGAAATTCAAAGGCAACTGAATTTCGGCAACCGGGGCATCGAAGTCGGAATGCCGCGAAACTCACCGAGTCAAAGCGTTTCGCCGTTTGCGGAAGGAAGTCTGATGTAGAACAAGTAGCAGAAGCATACATGCTCAAGAGGGATCACCCGAAATTCAAAGGCAACTGAATTTCGGCAACCGGGGCATCGAAGTCGGAATGCCGCGAAACTCACCGAGTCAAAGCGTTTCGCCGTTTGCGGAAGAAGTCTGATGTAGAACAAGTAGCAGAAGCATACATGCTCAAGAGGGATCACCCGAAATTCAAAGGCAACTGAATTTCGGCAACCGGGGCATCGAAGTCGGAATGCCGCGAAACTCACCGAGTCAAAGCGTTTCGCCGTTTGCGGAAGGAAGTATGATGTAGAACAAGTAGCAGAAGCATACATGCTCAAGAGGGATCACCCGAAATTCAAAGGCAACTGAATTTCGGCAACCGGGGCATCGAAGTCGGAATGCCGCGAAACTCACCGAGTCAAAGCGTTTCGCCGTTTGCGGAAGAAGTATGATGTAGAACAAGTAGCAGAAGCATACATGCTCAAGAGGGATCACCCGAAATTCAAAGGCAACTGAATTTCGGCAACCGGGGCATCGAAGTCGGAATGCCGCGAAACTCACCGAGTCAAAGCGTTTCGCCGTTTGCGGAAGAAGTATGATGTAGAACAAGTAGCAGAAGCATACATGCTCAAGAGGGATCACCCGAAATTCAAAGGCAACTGAATTTCGGCAACCGGGGCATCGAAGTCGGAATGCCGCGAAACTCACCGAGTCAAAGCGTTTCGCCGTTTGCGGAAGGAAGTATGATGTAGAACAAGTAGCAGAAGCATACATGCTCAAGAGGGATCACCCGAAATTCAAAGGCAACTGAATTTCGGCAACCGGGGCATCGAAGTCGGAATGCCGCGAAACTCACCGAGTCAAAGCGTTTCGCCGTTTGCGGAAGAAGTATGATGTAGAACAAGTAGCAGAAGCATACATGCTCAAGAGGGATCACCCGAAATTCAAAGGCAACTGAATTTCGGCAACCGGGGCATCGAAGTCGGAATGCCGCGAAACTCACCGAGTCAAAGCGTTTCGCCGTTTGCGGAAGGAAGTATGATGTAGAACAAGTAGCAGAAGCATACATGCTCAAGAGGGATCACCCGAAATTCAAAGGCAACTGAATTTCGGCAACCGGGGCATCGAAGTCGGAATGCCGCGAAACTCACCGAGTCAAAGCGTTTCGCCGTTTGCGGAAGGAAGTATGATGTAGAACAAGTAGCAGAAGCATACATGCTCAAGAGGGATCACCCGAATTCAAAGGCAACTGAATTTCGGCAACCGGGGCATCGAAGTCGGAATGCCGCGAAACTCACCGAGTCAAAGCGTTTCGCCGTTTGCGGAAGAAGTCTGATGTAGAACAAGTAGCAGAAGCATACATGCTCAAGAGGGATCACCCGAAATTCAAAGGCAACTGAATTTCGGCAACCGGGGCATCGAAGTCGGAATGCCGCGAAACTCACCGAGTCAAAGCGTTTCGCAGTTTGCGGAAGGAAGTATGATGTAGAACAAGTAGCAGAAGCATACATGCTCAAGAGGGATCACCCGAAATTCAAAGGCAACTGAATTTCGGCAACCGGGGCATCGAAGGTGGAATGCCGCGAAACTCACCGAGTCAAAGCGTTTCGCCGTTTGCGGAAGAAGTATGATGTAGAACAAGTAGCAGAAGCATACATGCTCAAGAGGGATCACCCGAAATTCAAAGGCAACTGAATTTCGGCAACCGGGGCATCGAAGTCGGAATGCCGCGAAACTCACCGAGTCAAAGCGTTTCGCCGTTTGCGGAAGAAGTCTGATGTAGAACAAGTAGCAGAAGCATACATGCTCAAGAGGGATCACCCGAAATTCAAAGGCAACTGAATTTCGGCAACCGGGGCATCGAAGTCGGAATGCCGCGAAACTCACCGAGTCAAAGCGTTTCGCCGTTTGCGGAAGAAGTCTGATGTAGAACAAGTAGCAGAAGCATACATGCTCAAGAGGGATCACCCGAAATTCAAAGGCAACTGAATTTCGGCAACCGGGGCATCGAAGTCGGAATGCCGCGAAACTCACCGAGTCAAAGCGTTTCGCCGTTTGCGGAAGAAGTCTGATGTAGAACAAGTAGCAGAAGCATACATGCTCAAGAGGGATCACCCGAAATTCAAAGGCAACTGAATTTCGGCAACCGGGGCATCGAAGTCGGAATGCCGCGAAACTCACCGAGTCAAAGCGTTTCGCCGTTTGCGGAAGGAAGTCTGATGTAGAACAAGTAGCAGAAGCATACATGCTCAAGAGGGATCACCCGAAATTCAAAGGCAACTGAATTTCGGCAACCGGGGCATCGAAGTCGGAATGCCGCGAAACTCACCGAGTCAAAGCGTTTCGCCGTTTGCGGAAGGAAGTATGATGTAGAACAAGTAGCAGAAGCATACATGCTCAAGAGGGATCACCCGAAATTCAAAGGCAACTGAATTTCGGCAACCGGGGCATCGAAGTCGGAATGCCGCGAAACTCACCGAGTCAAAGCGTTTCGCCGTTTGCGGAAGGAAGTATGATGTAGAACAAGTAGCAGAAGCATACATGCTCAAGAGGGATCACCCGAAATTCAAAGGCAACTGAATTTCGGCAACCGGGGCATCGAAGTCGGAATGCCGCGAAACTCACCGAGTCAAAGCGTTTCGCCGTTTGCGGAAGGAAGTCTGATGTAGAACAAGTAGCAGAAGCATACATGCTCAAGAGGGATCACCCGAAATTCAAAGGCAACTGAATTTCAGGCAACCGGGGCATCGAAGTCGGAATGCCGCGAAACTCACCGAGTCAAAGCGTTTCGCCAGTTTGCGGAAGAAGTCTGATGTAGAACAAGTAGCAGAAGCATACATGCTCAAGAGGGATCACCCGAAATTCAAAGGCAACTGAATTTCGGCAACCGGGGCATCGAAGTCGGAATGCCGCGAAACTCACCGAGTCAAAGCGTTTCGCCGTTTGCGGAAGGAAGTCTGATGTAGAACAAGTAGCAGAAGCATACATGCTCAAGAGGGATCACCCGAAATTCAAAGGCAACTGAATTTCGGCAACCGGGGCATCGAAGTCGGAAATGCCGCGAAACTCACCGAGTCAAAGCGTTTCGCCGTTTGCGGAAGGAAGTCTGATGTAGAACAAGTAGCAGAAGCATACATGCTCAAGAGGGATCACCCGAAATTCAAAGGCAACTGAATTTCGGCAACCGGGGCATCGAAGTCGGAATGCCGCGAAACTCACCGAGTCAAAGCGTTTCGCAGTTTGCGGAAGGAAGTATGATGTAGAACAAGTAGCAGAAGCATACATGCTCAAGAGGGATCACCCGAAATTCAAAGGCAACTGAATTTCGGCAACCGGGGCATCGAAGTCGGAATGCCGCGAAACTCACCGAGTCAAAGCGTTTCGCCGTTTGCGGAAGGAAGTCTGATGTAGAACAAGTAGCAGAAGCATACATGCTCAAGAGGGATCACCCGAAATTCAAAGGCAACTGAATTTCGGCAACCGGGGCATCGAAGTCGGAATGCCGCGAAACTCACCGAGTCAAAGCGTTTCGCCGTTTGCGGAAGGAAGTATGATGTAGAACAAGTAGCAGAAGCATACATGCTCAAGAGGGATCACCCGAAATTCAAAGGCAACTGAATTTCGGCAACCGGGGCATCGAAGTCGGAATGCCGCGAAACTCACCGAGTCAAAGCGTTTCGCCGTTTGCGGAAGAAGTCTGATGTAGAACAAGTAGCAGAAGCATACATGCTCAAGAGGGATCACCCGAAATTCAAAGGCAACTGAATTTCGGCAACCGGGGCATCGAAGTCGGAATGCCGCGAAACTCACCGAGTCAAAGCGTTTCGCCGTTTGCGGAAGGAAGTATGATGTAGAACAAGTAGCAGAAGCATACATGCTCAAGAGGGATCACCCGAAATTCAAAGGCAACTGAATTTCGGCAACCGGGGCATCGAAGTCGGAATGCCGCGAAACTCACCGAGTCAAAGCGTTTCGCCGTTTGCGGAAGGAAGTATGATGTAGAACAAGTAGCAGAAGCATACATGCTCAAGAGGGATCACCCGAAATTCAAAGGCAACTGAATTTCGGCAACCGGGGCATCGAAGTCGGAATGCCGCGAAACTCACCGAGTCAAAGCGTTTCGCCGTTTGCGGAAGGAAAGTATGATGCGCAACAAGTAGCAAGAAGCATACATGCTCAAGAGGGATCACCCCGAAATTTCAAAGGCTAACTGAGTCTCGGCAACCGTGGGCATCGAAAGTCAGTGAAATTGCCGCCTAAACTCACCGACGTCAAAGCGGTTCGCCCGTGTGCCGGAAGGAACGAATCCTGATGTAGAACAACGTAGCAGATGCATACAGCTCAAGAGGGATCACCGGAAATTCGAAGGCAACTGACTTCAGGCAACTGGGGCATCGAAGTCGGCAATGCCGCGAACTCACCGAGTCAAAGACGTCTCGCAATGTGCCTGGGGAAGAAGTTTATGTAGAACAAGTAGCAGAAGCATACATGCTCAAAGAGGGATCACCCGAAAGTCAGAGGCAACTGAAATTTCGGGCCCACGGGGCATCAAAACGGAAGCCGGGGAGGAGGGAGGGAAACTCCACCGAATGTCAAAGCGATTTCCCCGTTTGCGGGAAGGCAGTCTGATGTAGAACAAGTAGCAGAAGCATACATGCTCAAGAGGGATCACCCGAAATTCAAAGGCAACTGAATTTCGGCAACCGGGGCATCGAAGTCGGAATGCCGCGAAACTCACCGAGTCAAAGCGTTTCGCCGTTTGCGGAAGAAAGTCTGATGTAGAACAAGTAGCAGAAGCATACATGCTCAAGAGGGATCACCCGAAATTCAAAGGCAACTGAATTTCGGCAACCGGGGCATCGAAGTCGGAATGCCGCGAAACTCACCGAGTCAAAGCGTTTCGCAGTTTGCGGAAGGAAGTCTGATGTAGAACAAGTAGCAGAAGCATACATGCTCAAGAGGGATCACCCGAAATTCAAAGGCAACTGAATTTCGGCAACCGGGGCATCGAAGTCGGAATGCCGCGAAACTCACCGAGTCAAAGCGTTTCGCCGTTTGCGGAAGAAGTCTGATGTAGAACAAGTAGCAGAAGCATACATGCTCAAGAGGGATCACCCGAAATTCAAAGGCAACTGAATTTCGGGCAACCGGGGCATCGAAGTCGGAATGCCGCGAAACTCACCGAGTCAAAGCGTTTCGCCGTTTGCGGAAGGAAGTATGATGTAGAACAAGTAGCAGAAGCATACATGCTCAAGAGGGATCACCCGAAATTCAAAGGCAACTGAATTTCGGCAACCGGGGCATCGAAGTCGGAATGCCGCGAAACTCACCGAGTCAAAGCGTTTCGCCGTTTGCGGAAGGAAGTCTGATGTAGAACAAGTAGCAGAAGCATACATGCTCAAGAGGGATCACCCGAAATTCAAAGGCAACTGAATTTCGGCAACCGGGGCATCGAAGTCGGAATGCCGCGAAACTCACCGAGTCAAAGCGTTTCGCCGTTTGCGGAAGGAAGTTTGATGTAGAACAAGTAGCAGAAGCATACATGCTCAAGAGGGATCACCCGAAATTCAAAGGCAACTGAATTTCGGCAACCGGGGCATCGAAGTCGGAATGCCGCGAAACTCACCGAGTCAAAGCGTTTCGCCGTTTGCGGAAGGAAGTTTGATGTAGAACAAGTAGCAGAAGCATACATGCTCAAGAGGGATCACCCGAAATTCAAAGGCAACTGAATTTCGGCAACCGGGGCATCGAAGTCGGAATGCCGCGAAACTCACCGAGTCAAAGCGTTTCGCCGTTTGCGGAAGGAAGTTTGATGTAGAACAAGTAGCAGAAGCATACATGCTCAAGAGGGATCACCCGAAATTCAAAGGCAACTGAATTTCGGCAACCGGGGCATCGAAGTCGGAATGCCGCGAAACTCACCGAGTCAAAGCGTTTCGCCGTTTGCGGAAGAAGTCTACTGTAGAACAAGTAGCAGAAGCATACATGCTCAAGAGGGATCACCCGAAATTCAAAGGCAACTGAATTTCAGCAACGGGCATCGAAGTCGGAATGCCGCGAAACTCACCGAGTCAAAGCGTTTCGCCGTTTGCGGAAGAAAGTCTGATGTAGAACAAGTAGCAGAAGCATACATGCTCAAGAGGGATCACCCGAAATTCAAAGGCAACTGAATTTCGGCAACCGGGGCATCGAAGTCGGAATGCCGCGAAACTCACCGAGTCAAAGCGTTTCGCCGTTTGCGGAAGGAAGTATGATGTAGAACAAGTAGCAGAAGCATACATGCTCAAGAGGGATCACCCGAAATTCAAAGGCAACTGAATTTCGGCAACCGGGGCATCGAAGTCGGAATGCCGCGAAACTCACCGAGTCAAAGCGTTTCGCCGTTTGCGGAAGAAGTCTGATGTAGAACAAGTAGCGGAAGCATACATGCTCAAGAGGGATCACCCGAAATTCAAAGGCAACTGAATTTCGGCAACCGGGGCATCGAAGTCGGAATGCCGCGAAACTCACCGAGTCAAAGCGTTTCGCCGTTTGCGGAAGAAAGTATGATGTAGAACAAGTAGCAGAAGCATACATGCTCAAGAGGGATCACCCGAAATTCAAAGGCAACTGAATTTCGGCAACCGGGGCATCGAAGTCGGAATGCCGCGAAACTCACCGAGTCAAAGCGTTTCGCCGTTTGCGGAAGAAAGTATGATGTAGAACAAGTAACGGAAGCATACATGCTCAAGAGGGATCACCCGAAATTCAAAGGCAACTGAATTTCGGCAACCGGGGCATCGAAGTCGGAATGCCGCGAAACTCACCGAGTCAAAGCGTTTCGCAGTTTGCGGAAGGAAGTCTATTGAGAACAAGTACCAGAAGCATACATGCTCAAGAGGGATCACCCGAAATTCAAAGGCAACGATTTGGGCAACCAGGGCATCGTAGTCGGAAATGCGCGCAACTCAACGAGTTCAAACGTTTCACCGTTTAGCGGCAGGACGTATGATGTAGAACAAGCTAGCAGAAGCATACATGCTCAAGAGGGATCACCGAAATTGCAAGGCAACCTGAATTCGGCAAACCGGGGGCATCGAACGTCGGCATGCCCGCGAAACTCACTGAGTCAAAGCTTTTCGCC